>JAQISU010000055.1:24100000-24185000 GCA_029339505.1 Unio delphinus
TACGTTGCTTAAAAGTGCATATGTCTTGATTATACAGACGAACAAAAAAATTTCTTTATAAGCGTGTTATCATATAGGAAATAAATATTTGTCGTAAATGTAAAAGTCATGCAAATTGAAGAAAATTGTTGCGTCATAGTGAACACAATCATAGCTACATATATTCAATTATCGAAGGGCATAACAATACACACGTAGACGCTATGTTCATATACCTTTCGCCTATTCGGTAATACATATATGAAACATCACGCTCTTAGAATCCTAAACTTTCCAAGTATATCAAACAATACGAATAAAATAAATACAATGGAGAAAGGGATGTTTCTACATTAGAATATTCTGGTAATGAACGTTTGATCCTCCTCCATTATCTTACATTGTAGATTGGGTTTTTATATTAAAGCTGATAATCTTGTAACTACATATTCCTACTTTCACATATACATTTGTTGTGCTTAGTGTTAATTTAAGCGTAATTATTTGAATAATTTACATGAATTACAAAGTATTCTTTGATTTTCGGACAGTTTTTGTGGATTATAGTAAATTTATTCAATTACCTTTTGGATTATATCGTTGTTATACATGATGCCTATTGGCACATTAGTACATGAGTACATTCATATTATTTGTACATCAGCACATTCAAAAGTGTATATCATTATGAACACTGCTAAAATTCTTGTAGAAGTCTCAATAATTTTCGACTTGTACTATACATGTTATATACATTTGGGATTTAATTCAGAATAAGTAAGTTCTTTCATATGTTAACTTTAATATTTTATTGAAATAAGCTTTTTGTTGAATTTTTCTAAATGGATAATTTCTTTTCGCTTTTTCGCTAGTTAGATTATGACCATATAATCGTAAAAAGTGAGAAAAAAAGAATGTCTATCTTATAAAATATGTTGTGTTCAAATGTTTGCCAGTGCTCTTGGGGAAGACAACACTGGTGCGTTTCCATATTAAGTTTAACCACTTCAATCTTTTCTAGACAACATGTTTCACATTGGAAACTGCAAATATTTCTTATTTGTATTTCAAGCCATGTTTCTTTGCGAAACGAAGAAATTCTTTTCATAATAACCATACAATTGAGTTATTCTATTAGGGATATAACTTGCATAGCAACCCAAAGTCAACACGAGTACCCATTATAGCATAATACATAATACATAAATGATACATAAATATACATTTATGACGTCTATGACATAACGTTACAAATACGCTGAAATATTGCAAAGATAGGAACAATATAGTTGATTTATTTGCTCATTCATATCAAATCAAGAAATTGCAACCGTATCATTTTTTTTTTAATGGTTTAACGCCATTTTTGAGCGCAATATAGTCTATACATGGCGACCAGTATTAATGGTGGAGGAAGAACCCTGAAAACCCCCGGAAAGAACCACCGACCCACGAGAAGCTACTGGCAAGCTTTCTCACATAACTACATTAGCCGAGTCTTAGACACGAACCCACGCAGACATAGGTGAGATGGCAGTGATCCGTAACGGACAGCGCTTTAGACCACTCGGCCACTCAGGGCCCCTGCAACCGTATCATGCAGCAAACTCTGATAATAAAGGAATTTATACCTTTATAGATATTGGTGGAAAGAAGTTGAAATAATATCATTTCGTTGTTTTTTTGTATGCAAGCAATTCATGTACTAATATTTTTTTCGTCTTAAATACTACCGGTCCTTTCCATTATTACACTTCTGAAAAATGTATTATTATTATTATTATTATTATTATTATTATTATTATTATTATTATAGGCTGTGAATACGGAGATCGTCACGACTCCTGCGACCGTGCACAGTGTGCGAACTATGATCAACCTTCACGAGAGCATGTTTGCTGTAAAACATGCCACGATTATGTCACTGCAATTGTTGGGTAGATGAAAAGCAAATAAAATATTTTGTGAGGTCCTTCTAATATGTTTTTCGTTATAAATATTAAGAATAATAATGGCTATTAACGAGTAGATTAGTGATACTGTATTCATGAAAACACGCATGCCGAATACAATCAAAAATATTGTATCGATAAAATTAATTGTCGTTCTGATCTGCGTTTTCCATTGATTACAGTTGTTCAACAATGTTTAAAATCCCACAAAATAAAACTACTAGTTACTCGTAGCATTTTGAACCAAAGTACGGATTATGTGATACTGATGATGATGTTTGTCCATCTCAAGGGTTTGTTCAAATCAGAGTAAAGACGTATTAAAATACGTCTTTTCAATTCAGTTGAAGAACGTGGCAAGGGATACTTGTTTTGTTGGAAACCTAAACTCCAAAATCTAGTGGCATTTCACACTTTTTGTATTATTTGCTTGAATCACTTTCTTAATTGATTCCAAATCATATTCAACTAGGATGAAACAGAAAGATGCATATGTATATCATCACCTGAATCAAACTAGATGATCAAATGCATTGTCATAAGCAATCCAGCCTTGACGCATCTAATTCTGGTGGGGATTCCTAAATTTAATGTTTAAGTTCTTGTGACTATATGGCTTTAATCTTAGCAACAGACAAAAAACAAAATTTAACATAGTATAGTAACATTCAGCAATTTATTTCCCTTGAATACAAAGTGTAAATTTAAATAGAACTTACAGTATTGTGAATATTTAATTTGAGATTTACCCAAAAAGTCCTAAACTTATAATTGCAGGTTCAAATATATTGAGTTCCAAATGAATTTCAATGGCGTTCTGAATAAATTCAAATACTGTACGTGCTGATGTTCTATTAGCGTTGAATGTGCTAATGTAACAAACAGCGTGATGTATCCTAATAATATAATAAAAATGTCCTTGAATGAATTCACAATAATAAAAAATACTGAATTAGTCTGAAAATATTGAGCGCTCTGGGCCCCTGATTAGGATGTTTAATGTAGCTTTAACAAGTGTTCAGTCATATAGCTATGATGGCTGCAATGAGGCAGTTTATAGTGATGTCTAGCACTAGGACATCATGCTGCAGACATGTAGCATGATGTCCCATCCTGTCACATTATCCTGACACCAGGCCGACCAATCCAAACACTAACCTCTTAATGCTGAGAGCCAAGCGAGGTAGCTATTAGTACCATTTTTGTAAGTTATTGGTATGATTCTGCCGAGGATCAAACCCACGACCTCCCGCTTCCGCGACTGATGCTCTAGCCACTTGGCCACCGGAGTGGTTTACCTGATTATAAAGGATCAATGTACAATATCCACTCACATATAAGTCAGGTCAGTCTGCTAACAACAAAGAATCTGATGTGCCATAACATAATGTACCTGCGGATCAGAGACTATTCGGTTTGTTCTACTGATTACTCCTGGCAAATGCACATACCAAGATCTGCTAATGCATTATGTTAAAGTTTATCTGGGTTTGAGCAGTTAACATTTGGACTCATAAGTGAAAATTCATGGCACATATTGTCTTAAGTGTCATGTACCAAAAATCACCTCTGTTTGCGTGGGTTCGAGTCTCAGATTAGGCCAATGTGGGTATGTGAGAAAGCTTGCGGTAGCTTCCCGTAAGTCGGTGGTTTTTTTCAGGGGTTTTCTCGGGTTCTTCTTCCACCATTAATACTGGCCGCCATGTATAGGCCATATTGTGCCGAAAAATGGCTTTAAACCTTCCAACAACAACAACAACAACATTCTACTTCTGATTCAAGTTTGTTATCATTTGACCTGGATGATGATGGCGAAAATAAAAATAATGAGTTTTCCAGATCTAGGTATGTGAAGATCTGTTAAGGTTCTTCTTTACTCAGTATTTGTTCACCTATTAGCATGGACACATTAAATCATAAACGCTCTTATTTTCAGTTTGTTGTTGTCAGTTCTAGCATACATTTCAAGCCTAAAAAATAAGGAACGTAAGCACAACTTAATGCTGATAATACATTTATCAACTTATATATTAAATGTTATTTTATATAGTATATGTTAATATAATGTTATAATTATATATTATATGTTAAAATGGTGTTTCAATCCATAAAGCCCTGGAATAGTTACTGAGCAGAACAAAATTCATAATATAGTTACAAGATGGATGCTTGAAGGTAAAACTGTTGGGCCTCACCATGTTATATGGGGTTGGGGCAGCTTAAATAGTTGATTGACATGCATACAAAGTTCATACTATAGGATATGATGGTCGAAATATATATATATATATATCATGCTTATTATACCTGTCATCATCTTTTGAAACATATAAACATTTACATACAAATTCTCATACTGTCGTTGGTCTCGTCTTGTGATATGAAACATCCAAATTCAAAGAGTTCTTCTTGATATTAATGAGTCAAAAGGGTCATTTTTTAATGCTAAGACTCACGTTTGGTAAATATTAATAAAACAAAAACGATAGACGAATGCCATATATAATTCAATATACTCTGGAACTGCCTAAATGAATACAGTACAAGACATAAATATTTGTTTCCTCACATTTATTAATACAAAATATTAATATATTTGATAAGATTTGTCAAAAAGTATTTAAATTACTGCTATCTGAACGATAAATAACACTGAAACAAAACAATGTGTAGTTCAAGTGAGTTTTCAAATGTAACTTATACTTGATTTCACATATACAACATAAGGGGCCACAATTGTGGGATGAATTCTAAATTGTAGGTCTTTGAATAGATTCAATACAAATTCTAAAACCAAACAATATCTCATACGGATTTGTAAATATATTAATAAAAAACTATTACAAATATAAGAAAATCTGCAAAGATCTGCCTATTATTCTGATTATATATTTTCACTGAATGCTGTATGGGGCATCCTTTATAAAGATCCATCACACAAGGTCTTTCTTACGACCCGATGTACTTTGAAAGCTGTATGGGGGTATCCTTCTTCATTGACACCAGAGATTGAGAAGCTCATCATGCTACTGGTTATTTTTTGGAGCGCTACGAATTATTTGAAAAACATTCCTGCAGAAGATTTTCTATGCATTTTAATTGTATGCCCCCCTCCCCATGATCAAACCCTGAAAGAGTACAAAAACACATCCACCACAGGTACGAAAATCAGCTGCACTAGGAATACACTATATTCCAATCTGAAAAAAATAGGTTATATAAATTATTATATAGTTACCTCTGTTGTTCTGGACTGCTAAAGACTGTGTGAATGTATATATATATATATATATATATATATATATAGACACACACGTAAACTAGGTTGAGATATATATGTATCTCTCAAAAACAGTCAACAGACCCATTTGTATTTAACACAATTGTTTCTGCATGTGATTATGATTTTTAGTTACAAAAAACATAAATATTCTTCCACTCATACAATTATGTTACTTTACTGATATTAATTATCTCACAGATGGTTAATTAATTTGTTATCATATACATGGTTAATAATTAATTTTAATGGTAATTAATTAATTGCAAAAAAACGGACACAGGTGTATAAAGTAATCTCCATTTCATCAGGTCATTGACGGTTACACGGGAGGTAACTACTAATTATTGAAGAAATATACCTGACAATTGTTATCTCCCATTAATAAAACTGGTATATCAGGGGAAAAAAATAATTATTGTATCTCGACATGTTTGTGAGTGGGGAAAATCCGGAATTTCATATATAATAAGAAACTAGACAGTTTTCTAAGCTTTAGAACATTTTTCGCAAAATATAGTAGAGGTCCCAGAATGACTTTAAATTAAGTAAATAGCTAGTAATATATAATTACCGGAAATAGCATAGCCTGACAGTTATCTCTAACAATAATGAAATAGTATCATTTGGTCATATATATTGGAAAAGCCAAGATCTCGTTATATTTTCTGCACATATTGAAACGAACGCGGTAAAATATCAAAATACTTTCCAGCTTCATTTATTTGATTTAGAAAGAATTTCTTCACCAGTATATGTATTTATAGATGTCATGGGTCTCCTTGTTATTGATTTACATATCCATGTTTTACCAAATGGAGAATTTTCGCACTGTGTAACAGCTTGTAAATTAATCAACCAGTTATTTAGTTTGTCGCCATTAACAAGACCGTCCTAGATCACCCCGTGAATGTCTCGAATATAAATCTATCACAAAGATAACTTGTATTCCCAACAGTAAATCTGAGATAACCACAAGTAATGACAACGCCGACCCTTTTTTCGGTAGACAGTTTCTAATAATAAAATCATGAGATGCTTCATAGTTCTTGATTACAGGATGTGTCGCAAATTCATTGATTATTTTTCTAAATTATTATTTTGAAATCTTGCTCTATAATCTTCAGTGTCTCCTATAATTTTTTCACTGTTATTTTTTAAAAAAAAATTATACTATCGCTTTAGTTCTCTGTATCTTATTCCGCCACACACAACTGTGTTTTACCTCTAAATCCAACACCACATCGTAAACACGGTTTTGGTACTAGACATCCATTACGACCGCTTTGTAAATGCTGTCCACTCAGGATTTGTTACAAGGAAGTGAAGACCCTATCATCAACTACCTGCACGGATTTTTTATTTGTGTCATTGTATATATCATATTTTTTATTTAAATATTTGTTTAAATTCTAATATGGAGGAGTTTGAGAGATCATCCACAATCAAGCCTCAACGATAAAAAAAACTTTATTTGTTTCAGAATACAATTTATTGTGCAATCAGAAACAGATTGTACTGTAAGATTAACTGGTATTATATACGAGCATATCCTGTAAACATGGTTATTTATAAGATATATCCACTGAATGATAAACCCGATATTATTGATTTTGTACCACCAATAAAATTTTCCAAGATAAATTGTGTAGCAATGACGACACATTCATCTCAGGGGTTAACTATTTCTGATACAGTTGATGATCGTATCGAGTAGTGAAATTCAGTCTATCTTGCATGGTCAGGAGTTATGAAAATAACTTTTCTGCGGATGGTTATTGTAAATTATCTGGACACCAAAAGCGAAATTGTTAGTGATGATATAGTAAAAGCAAATTTAGCTTGTTATAAGCAAAGTGACAACATAAATCGAAACTATTATGTTGATGCTGAATTTATCATAGCGCTAAAACAACCAGAATAATCATTGTGCGAATTGTTTAACAGTAATGTTGTGTCAGTACTCAAATAATGGTCCACGACAATTACTGTATATAGAAAAGATATTAGTCTTGGTCAAACACATGAAAATATAATGTTGACCTGTCTCGAATGTGATAGACGTAGAGCTGTTTGATAAATGAAGATGCTGGTGACTGCATATCCTCGGGTATTATATCTTATTGTTCAAGTGTAAATCCACGTTGAGTAGCAGTTGAAACTAATGTGTATATTTTAGGCCTACCAGTAGATTTTACTGCAATGAAAACGTTATTTGTAGTAATACTCCATATTGGATCAGTCGCTCCTAATTTATCTCATTCAAGTTCACCCGGCTCATACAATTATCTTACGGCAACATTACGCAAGACTTGTTGTTTCAAAACGTCATGTCATTGTAGAGGTATATATTTTTGGTGATCGTGTTAATAGGTTTCAACGCATTACTTCGAGTAAGTTCATTATTTAACGCAGTTATCACACTCGCAAGTCTTATAACCCATTCTCAAGATGTTATATTGTTTCAATTATTTCCTTTGCATACTGATATCCAAAAAACAGCTTAATAATAATTTGATTAAATGGTTCAACGATTGCCTGATCACGATGAATTGCGGTATGTCCTCGTATTTTAAAAGTATGTTGTTTCATCAGCGATGATACTGCACCCTGCAATTCTTGTAGTTAATGTGACCATCGTAGACCATCGCGTTAATAAATTGCAGAGCAACGTCTACTGCTGTCATTGAAAATAACGGCTCTGCGTCTTTATATATACTTGCGAGATCAACAAAAAGTTAACACGTATTTGTTTATTTAATGACGTCTACCAATTTTGATAGCATCATGTGGTAGAAATGAAATATCATTCTGATGATCTTCCTTAGGAACACCGCCATCAAGCTGTGCATACTCGATTGGTATATATACTAGTCATATTGCCTGTCGTGATAACCGATTTCAGCAGTAGAACGTTTGACACCTGCTGCTTCGGCGAGTTCACTAAACTCTGCTCTGCCTCTACAATATTCTCTTAGGCTATAATTAATCGATTCCATAATATTAATTACCAGCCCCTAATTATAGTGTACCTTTCATCGCAGCTCTTGCTAACCAGCAAGCGAATGATTCATTGAAAGATCTTTTAATGGAATTTGGCGCGTAAGTTAATATTACATTCTTACTGTTATCAGCTACATCGTGAAGATGACACGCTTTATCAGTTTCATTTATCGGATATTCACCAGGTCTTGGTTGATCCTGATTATCAAGTCTCGTTCCAGGACCAAACTAATTATATATGCAAAGTGTTTTTCTCCTGAGTAATTAATCGATGGATTACCGGTAATTTTCCTAATTTTGCTACAATATCAACTCCTCATTTATTAATAATATTTGGACCAAGGATATATTTAAATTTCTTTGCACCACAATGTTTACACTTACCTGTAATTGCTGCACTGATATGTTCTGTTGTAAGAGTTGTTAATTATTTGATGGAAGTCCTCGCCCAGTATTCCACACTGTATAGCTCCATCTTATTTATCAGACAGTATGGATATAACTTATTTGTCAGCGAATGAAACAAGAACTGGTTAAACACCATGTAGCGGTAACAATTTATATCTGAATGATCATAATAGATAATTCTGGAAGTGGCAAAATGCAACTGCTGATAATGAGATGGCTGAAGTGGGATAAATTGTATCTGTTAGATCCGTCTGTTGATGATCATCGATGCTACAAAGTGTTAAAAGACTTAAACGAAAATGCAAAGCCGATAAAAGAAAACAATTAGGCGCATACGTTTGAGAAAAATACCAAGACAAGTGCACACTAATAAAATTAAATAACTTAAATCAGACTTTGTTGGTTAGTTAGAAGCTTCGGGGTGGCGTTATTCGTGTTATTGTTTCATATTTTGTAAGAAGCCTTAGTTTAACCAAAGGAACCTTATAAAATGTGATGGGTGCATCCCCTCTGCCTCTCAAGAGTCATATTGTGTCTTGTTCAGCTTAAGGGCACTCAGCCTCTATGAATGAGCGGGGAACAGTAGATGTCAATCCCTTGAATGGACGTTTCGAGCTGTTAACTATATTCCCCAACAACTCATTCTACATTTGAATCAAGTGTGTTAGAAGTACAATCATAAACATACAGGTGAACAGCAGCTAATGTTGTGGGAAGTGTTATCAGTTGCAGCATAAGAGTTAATGCAAGTAAATGTCCGGGAAGGTGAGTCTCTCTCTCTCTCTCTCTCTCTCTCTCTCTCTCTCTCTCTCTCTCTCTGTAATATATATAGTTGCATTAAAATCGTTTTGGAAATGCCATCATCAACAAGCATACAGTTGTCACTAATGACAAAGCAGTGACCGTCCGATAAGTTATAACTCAGTCTTTACTGTTCAGTATAGAGGAATACAAAAAAATCTGTCAACTCAATTTAGCTCTGCGGAATCCAAGAACAGCTGATTGTAATAATCAACGTCAAAATTTGTGCCAAATATCCTAACCATAGGTTCGTCACCAGGTAAAGGTTCTCCCATGCCTTTAAGAAGAGCTTCTATCTCCGTTGATGGCTCGCCATTGCAAAGTTCATTTACAGCTTGTATGAGATCGTCCTCTATCTGATGCATTACCTGCAATATTATATAACCTAAATAAAATGATTTTAACCAAAACATAACTTTTTTGAAGAGTGTAATTGTCCCCGAAAACTTGAAATGTTTAAATTTCAGTATATTGCTATTAGGAGGAAATTAATTCGTTACAATTACTAACATAATTTTAACTTTTATATCCACCCCACGAGATTCATTTGGATGTGATCAATCTCTATGTCAAGTGTAAAGTCGCAGATAGAATTAACTGAAAGATATGAACCCAAACCGTAAATGCTATACAACTAATTATCAGATGGAACTGTTAGGTTTGTTTTGGGAAACTTTCATATAGAGCATATGATGTAAGAATAACTTACTTAACATGATAACTATCAATACCTAACCGTTTACTTCACTTAGTGGCATAAAGTTGAAGAAAAAGTGTGTGTGTGTGTGTGTGTGTGAGAGAGAGAGAGAGAGAGAGAGAGAGAGAGAGAGAGAGAGAGAGAGAGAGAGAGAGAGACCTTGTTTAAACGCATGTGATGAGGGAAAACTGTTTTGAATATATCCGCTTCAAAACAAAACTCCCCGGCATCGTCGTGCATGTTATTTGGAACTGGTGGCAGCTGTTTAAAGTCACCAGAGGCAATCACCTGTTTAAAAAAAAAGTCTTGTTTTCATGGACGTGTGTTTT
Source organism: Unio delphinus (assembly GCA_029339505.1). Taxonomy (NCBI): domain Eukaryota; kingdom Metazoa; phylum Mollusca; class Bivalvia; order Unionida; family Unionidae; genus Unio; species Unio delphinus. The sequence goes on from JAQISU010000055.1 coordinate 24,110,450, forward strand.
GTTTGTACTGGGAAATTAGTATTCCTGAATAAATGTCATATCTGTTCGAACGAGAAGGTATCTTTTACTTGGTAGCATAATTTAGGATTTACATTTCTGTTTCGGTGCCACTATGTGGAGAGAGAGAGAAACAGAGACAGAGAGACAGACAGAGACAGACAGACAGAAACAGTCACCAATGATTTGTCAGATTTACGAGGTCATAATTGTTCTGCCGCCGGGGCCAGGGATGAGTTGAGTAAAATCCCTCAATGTGCTGAATGGGGCGTAGGGCGTGCACAAGGTAAAAAAAATGGACATTAGGACAAAACGAGTGTTGTAGTGGGGTGGGGTTGAGGTCATGAAAGCTCCAACGTTTTAAGCACTTCAAGAAACAGTTGTAGCCATGTTAACTTGATAGTACACCCATGCTCATTTTAAGGTGAGGTCAAAACAGATCGTCCGCAGCTCTAGTCACCACCACAACTGCTGCTCTAATCCTCCCCCAACTTGCCGGACTGTACGAAAAATGATTCGTGAAAGTGATTTGAAATTGTCGTATTACTTGCCTGAATTCCTCCAAAAACGGCAAATGGATTTCGAATCATCCTGCTGATGTACACCAGCGCCTCAAACGTTTTTCTCGACACCATCCCTATCTCGTCTATTACCAGAATATCTGTCGTTCAAATTCTCTCTGCAATGTCCGAACCATCACCCTGAAGATGTTTCTTAACTAGATCTTCTTTGCCATATCTCCCATCATAAAGGCCAGTCAGTGATGAAGTGTAGTTCCACTGTAATTGACGAAATTCAACGTGGCCATTCCAGTCGAGGATGAAACTGCCACCCTTTTCTTGTTAGTTAAGGATTTGATGATACGCCTGAAAAAGTGAACACACATCACATGATGAATAAATGTGATTTTTAATTACATTATACAGAAAACACGTATCTCCAGAAATGGATATAAGTATTACATTCAAGTTGTTTTTCTGCGTCACCAGGAACTGCCAATGTGACTCTGTAATGAAATAATATTTCTGCATTAAAATAAGATTCATAAACGTACAAATTAAATAACAAAAATACGTGTATTTGTAACTTTATTTATTTATAGAAACGTATAAGAAATTATCAATATGATCGTGACTTAAACGTTAACAAATTTAATATTCGCGTATGATTGCCTCAACTCTTTTAAGCAGTACATTTGTGAATTCTGACTAGCACCATTACAGGACAATTAAAAGATTATTATATGGCTATCATTCATTTTTGGAGTCAACGATTATAAGACCATGTTAAGTTGAATAAGGAAGTAAACGATTTTAGTGTACAAGTACATTTTTAAAGTAGAAAGGGTTCCATATACAGAAATCATGTTGTTTACGTTTAATTCAAAGTTCACGATATAGTTCACCGACATGGAGATGCATGATCATTATGTATGGAATGCAAACACGCTTTCATAGTAAACCGATTGTTTCACTAATCTCTCTCTCTCTCTCTCTCTCTCTCTCTCTCTCTCTCTCTCTCTCTCTCTCTCTCTCTCTCTCTCTCTCTCTCTCTTTAAAGACTCACTTAACGAAACGATTGTATTTCCAGGTTGACAACGAATTACAAACCCGAAGTAGGAGGAATGACAATATTTGGAGACATGTACGCCAAGGCCATTGATATTTTTGTCCCTCGTCGATTTACCCCGAATGCAAACGTACATCTGTTTATAAAAATCGTATTGAATACACTTGTAGAGAGATGTAACATTTCAACCGACGACACATCAATCCTTATTCCCAATGAATGTGAAGTAGGCCAAGACTGATTGGGGCACTTGACGATTACATGTCCCACCTTACATGTTGTAAATGGCAACATTGTCACATGTACTATGACTTTTGGAAAAACAACGTGCTTGATGGTTAGAAGGGCTTCACTACATATCCAGCAACAAAGAGACTTAACATAGAGTAACGTGGATGGATTGGTGTACGTATGCGAGAAACTAAAACTCTTCAAGGGAATGAGATGTGACGAGAACTTCGTGACGTCAAAAAATTCTGTGAAGTAAGATTGGTCAAGGTTTTGCAACGAAACACAGATTGATCAACGTGTACGATCTTCAGTGTGCAAGGTCATCTTATCTTTGACTGCTAAAGTGGAATTATGTGAGGCGTGTAGACGCAGTCTTCATTCCCAAAAAGAAAGGAAAGCAGTGGATGATGATGATGCCTGCATTGTTTATGATATGGAAACAAGTGAAGATAATGTGATAACTCTTGTAGAAACACCAAGCGTGAAATTAGAACCAAATGTGATGGTGGCTGAGTCTCCGGACGTAATGCTAACTGCCAATATTGTCACAGAACCACATAAACTGCATAAGATTATTACATTTAATGACGTACCAGAGAGATTTAACAGCTTGTTGGAATCTCAACTTAGAAATAACAAGAAAGACAAGGATCCAAGACATAGGCGGTGGAATCCGGATATCATAAGCCTTTCTTTGAGTCTATATTGCAGGTCACCCAGTACTTATCAGGACCTTAAGTCATCCAGATTTCTGACACTGCCATCCAAACGTCTTTTGCAGTACTACAAAAATTCAGTTAAACAGCAGCCCGGATATGTTGACGAAAGTTTGAATTGGATGGTTAGAGAGACAGATAGACATAAGATAAGTGAATTTGGAAAGCATGGTGGAATTTTAATTGATGAAATGACAATTCAGGACGACTTACAAATATCAAAAGAAGGGGACCCATGGAAGTTGGTAGGCGCTGTAGACATGTGGCAGATAAATAACAGAATTGACGTGATAATTAATAGTCAGAAAAATATCACGCTTACAACCCATGTTTTCCAATTAATATTTCACGGTTTCACGGGATTTAGGTGGCCAATTGCATATTTTGCATCAGAGACAGCTACAGCCCACCAAAGTTTGCAAATCGTATGGGAAGGAGTTGACAAACTTGACGACAGAGGTTTCATTGTCGATTATATAATGATGGATGGAGCATCTACCAATCGCTCATTTTCTTCTATGTTGTTTACAGGCGACCCCAGACAAGAAGGGTATATGGCGAAGAATATGTATGATGCTAGCAATAGGATTTGCATCATTCAAGACGTGATGCACGTTTTAATGAAAATACGGAATAATTTGTAGTCGAATAAATCAGCAAATGAACATGGATCAGGGCGATATCTGTCTATGGTAGACGGCTCGGTCATAATTTGGGACCATTTTACAGAGGTGTTCAAGTTTAAACGTCAGGGAGGTTTCAGATTACACAGGAAACTGTCGAAAGAACATCTTGAATTGACGCCTCTCACAAAGATGCGGAACTCTTTGGCAATAGATGTTCTCGGGAAGGAAAGGCTTTATTTGATTCGATCTTATCAGGCCTCACGGACTAACCAAAACAGTGTACGGGGTACTGTACATCTCCTTCAACAAACCAGTAAGATCACTGAAGTTTTTTGTGACAAAAATCGATCAATTACCGATATTAGTGATCCTCGCCTGGGCAAGCTTCAAGAGATGCTAAGCTTTTTCAACACATGGGAGAAAACGATCTCTGAGTCAACCATACGTTTCCCGCAAAAGCACCTCATGAGCAAAGAAACAAGAGATGACCTTAACTCATCCTTGATGGGGTTTATTTCACTATGTCCATTGTGGAATTGGGAGACGGTGGGTTGGAAACTAGTGCAGGGCATTTACCATCCGATTCCAGACTTGAAAGCTCTATCACCGATGCAAAAAAAAAATGAATCATTAACTAGTAATATGATATCAAATGATTACTGTAAAACATTTGTTTTGCCACATCCACATTGTCCAGTCAATAACAAATTGTACCAATCCTGGGCACATATGAGAGCGATATACTGTTCTGTGCTGAGGTCGTCCATTGTTTTATGTGACAGGTGCTGATTTTAGTACCGGGATCGTGCTCTGTATTTTAAATACCAACATGAAGCGAGGTTGCAAATTTACGTTTTATTTGAAAATGTAAGACAGGTATTTTTTTTATTCTGTCCCATATCTAGTTAACCTACATGTTCATGAAACATACATACCTCGCTCATTTCTGCATAAGTAGGTTCCAGCGAGAGAGAGAGAGAGAGAGAGAGAGAGAGAGAGAGAGAGAGAGAGAGAGAGAGAGAGAGAGAGAGAGAGAGAGAGAGAGAGAAGCAACATTAGCATGTATGTATGTATGTATGTATGTATGTATGTATGTATGCATGTATGTATGTATGTATGTATGTATGTATGTATGTATGTATGTATGTATGTATGTATGTATGCATGCATGCATGCATGCATGTATGTATGTATTTATTACTGACTTTATTTACTCTTCAACAGAGATTGCATCAGATTAATCTAATTCATCATATTACAAAATCAAGAAACAACTAAAAACTGTTTTAAAAAACACAACAGTAGTATTGTGTTAACTCGCGTATTTGCAAAACGAAATATTTCAATACCTGCAATCACACACACACGTATATATATATATATATATATATATATATATATGTGTGTGTGTGTGTGTGTGTGTGTGTGTGTGTGTGTGTGTGTGTTATAGGCATTGTTATAGGCGTTGTCAATTGTTGTAAAGCACTTAGAGCTTCTAAAGATTAGGCGCTATATTAAGTCCTCATTAATCTTCTTCTTCTTCTTCTTCTTCTTCTTATTATTATTATTATGATTATTATGATTATTATTATTATTATTATTATTATTTTTATTATTATTATTATTATTATTATTATATAGATATAAACACTCGTATCTATGTAGGTAGGTATTTAGGTAAGTGCAGAGTGAAGGCATTTTATTTTACAAAGTTTGAAAATAGTAGTAATATAATACTGTAAATAATATTTTCATGATGCATTCTGCGCAAATTCAGTTTTCTATTGATGCCGCATTATTACATTTCCCTAAAAGTCAAAGATAACACAGATTCTGCGCCGTGTTTGGTACAATTATTAGACACCAACGGATATTTACTGCAGGGTAGAAACTAGTAGAATGGACTACTTCCGTCAGATAATCAGCCTACCTTGGCTAATGTGACCGTACTTGTGAAAAAAAAGGTTAATTCGCCGGTTGGATTCAGGACATGGTCATTTAAGAGCTATGCGTTGGCATGTAACTGTCTTTTGAATGCATAGATGTAGTGTTTCAGTCTTCTTGCGATTCAGAAGCGATAAAAGACTCACGAGAAAATGTCGAATCGAGCGAAAGATTGTGTTCATGCTTGCATTACTTGTGTTTATATATATATATATATATATATATATATATATATATATATATATATATATATATATATATATATATATATATATATATATATTAGAGTTAAGGGTATTTAATTTGTCAGACCTTTCGCCGCACTGTATTGATAAAACGTTAGACTCCTGTGGCGGAGACACAGGCGTTGGCACATGCTCGAGATATGTGGAGGGAACTGGTCGGATGTACATCAGCACAGTGCGTTAACGACCATACTAGGTCAAGAGAATGATGATGAGAGAGTACGAAAAAGATGCAGAGTTACAGATATATATATATATATATATATATATATATATATAGAGAGAGAGAGAGAGAGAGAGAGAGAGAGAGAGAGAGAGAGAGAGATTTACTTCCCGGACATTTACTTGCATTGACTCTTATGCTGCAACTGATAACACTTCCCACAACATTTTCTACTGTTCACCTGTATATTTGTGACTACTTCTAGCACACTTGATTCAACAGTAGAATGAGTTGTTGGGGAATATAGTTAACATCTCGAAACGTCCATTCACGGGATTGACATCTACTGTTCCCCGCTCAGTCATAGAGGCTGGGTGCCCATAAGCTGAACAAGGCACAATATGAATCTTGAGAGTCAGAGGGGATGCACCCATCACATTTTATAAGGTTCCATTGGTTAAACTAAGGCTTCTTACAAAATATGAAACAATAACACGAATAACGCCACCCCAAGACTTCTAACTAACCAAAAAAGTCTGATTTAAGTTAGTTAATTTTATTACTGTGCACTCGTCTTGGTATTCTTCTCAAACGTATGCGCGTAATTGTTTTCTTTTATCGTCTAAGCAATTTCGTTTAAGTCTTTTAACACTTTGTAGCATCGATGATCATCAACAGACGGATCTAACAGATACAATTTATCCCACTTGAGCCATCTCATTATCAGCAGTTGCATTTTGCCACTTCCAGAATCATCTATTATGATCATTCAGATATAAATTGTTACCGCTACATGGTGTTTAACCAGTTCTTGCTTCATTCGCCGAAACATAGGTTATATCCATACTGTATAATAAATAAGATGGAACTATACAGTGTGGAATACTGGGCGAGGACTTCCATAAATTAATTAACAAGTCTTACTACAGAACATAGCAGTGCAGCAATTAGAGGTAAGTGTAAACATTGTGGTGCAAAGAAATTTAAATTTTTCCCTGGTCCAAATATTATTAATAAATGAGGAGTTGATATTGTATCAAAATTAGGAAAATTACCGTTCATCCGTGGGTTAAGTACTCAGGAGAAAAACACCTTACAGATATAATTAGTGTGGTCCTGGAACGAGACTTGATAATCAGGATCAAGCAAGACCTGGTGAATATCCGATAAATGAAACTGATAAAGCGTGTCATCTTCACGATGTAGCTGATAACAGTAAGAATGTAATATTAACTTACGCGCCAAATTCCATTAAAAGATCTTTCAATGAATCATTCGCTTGCTGGTTATCAAGATCTGCGATGAAAGGTACACTAAAATTAGGGGCTGGTAATTAATATTATGGAATCGATTAATTATAGCCCAAGAGAATATTGTAGATCCAGAGCAGCGTTTAGTTAATAAGTGTTATATATATATATATATATATATATATATATATATATATATATATATATATATATATATATATATATATATATATATATTATTGTTAAAGATATTTCATTTTGTCAGACATTTCGCCATACTTTATTGATAAAACGACCGACTCCTGTGGTCTCCGCAGTTGTGAACGTTAACTACAAGTTGCTATTAAAGTTTAATGTATGAGCATATATCTATAGATTTGTCAGAACCCATTATTATAACCAGTTTGGTTTTATTGTAGCTGACGAGAAGATCTGCCAAGAGTTGGTTAGAGCTATGTAGAGCTGTCTATATTTATGTACATGTGGTGGAGACACCAATGCATACGTAACTAATTCAAGGGTTTTGTATACTGTCTGTACGTGTGTACACGTATGAGTGACCATGTGGTGGATCCGTGAAGGAAGCGAGCGACTGATAAAAAGTTTGGGCCAAGCCAAGGACTCAGTGAAACTGTGCGGTTTTCAGTTTATGAATCGTACGACTGTACAAGGGTCAAGAAGCATACGTGTGTTCCAGTTGTTGCTTTAATTGTGTACATTTTCATTTACATGAGATTATTTTGAATCTTAGTTGTATTCCGGGAGATTATGTGACTTTCACTTATAGTACAGAACATTATTTGAAACCTATTTGAATACCTTGAGATTGTTTGAATCTTAATCGTAGTCCATACGTGAGATTATGTGAATATCTTACAGTCCATAATATTATTTGAAATGTATATGAAATTCATGAGGTATATTGAATCTGTATTTCAGATTGATAATATATGTTTGGTTTATTTTCAATTTGTTAATGTTTGTATAGAGTGATTGGATCAATTATATTAAAATCTAAATAGCATGGATGGTATTCTGAACCATTCACTGTGTGACATATCATTATAAACACCTCGGCAAAATACATGTTTACATGATCTGGAATTATATTTTCAAATGCGGCGTGTCTCACGCTTGTGGTCATAAAGCCTTGCTAGGTATTTCTAATATCACGTTCACTCGCCTACATTGTTGAAAGTTTATCGTGTGACGCTTTGAATTTATCTACATTATCAGCTTTAGCATCTCTCCTTCAAAATGACTCAAACATTTGATTTACTTCGTCCACAGACTGACGTTTGCGTTCAGTGTCTGTTTACATCAGAAAGTCTATCTTATCAATTTTAGCCACGTGTGTTGTGGATATGTTGATATAATAATCGACAGAAAGTTATTGTGAAAAGAAATATTGAACAGTTTGAAAATCTCCTTATTGTTCCAAGCATTTTATATAGTACTTTCAATGCCATTCAGTTGTACACATTTATGCCGCATACCTGTGAATGGCTCCTATCAAACACGATGTAGGTACAAAAAGCCAAAGACATATACAATTAAATACACAGTATAACATTGTGGACTGAAGGTTATCGAAAATTGATTTGTTTTGTTTCCCATGTAACCCTTGGTCATTGTTGTACAGTAACAAAACGCTGTATGTACACATATGAATGTAATGTCAAAGCAAACATCCTTATTTCCTTGTTACGTTTAAAGAGAGAAATCTAAAATAAATAAAATATATAGAATCAATTACATTAGGCTGGACAGTGTGTGAAACTATAATCGTCTGATTCGTATTTTTAATATATTTTGAGCTAAAATTCACTTTCAAACATTTCGCACGAATATAAAAAGGATATATCTCACTGTATCTGTTTAGACATTTTCAATTATGGATCATTTGGACCTAAGCGATATACCTACAGTACAATAATTATATGAGATATATTATTACGATTCTGGAGTTTAAGTATGTCATAGAAAGATGGGATGCCAATAATTTTAGTAAAATTAACAAATATTTTTTCTGGATCCGTTACATAGTGAAAATAAAAGAGACACATCACTATGAATTAAATCCTAAATGACTATAAATATCCTATCAGAAGTCCAAAAACATAAAAGAGTCTTGAATGTCCTGATGTACCATAATGCTACAATCCATAGTGTCTTTCAACGGGGTCTCAATAATTCCAAAGCAGTGTTTTAGTCCAAAATGTAAACACGTACTTTGTAGTTCCAATGTATAATTAAATAAAACGACAAACGTGCAGTGTTTGGCAAAGATATAAGTTTTAGCTTAAGTGATACGAGTATTTAAAATGATTTGCATTATTCCTAAAAATATCAAATTTCAAAGTTACATACATTCTACTGCAGTAGATAAATTTATATTCGTAGTTAAAGTTCATATAGTAATAATAGTATTTGGGTTTTTTCCCAGTAAATAATATAATTTTAAAACTGCTCGAAAACTTATTCATGTACAAGGAAATTCACTCAAAATGATGTAAATGTATATGGCGTATAACCTTATACTTATTCATTTTATCTGGCTTATGATCGTCTCCAGCGATATACTATAAACATCTTTCTTTACATATATTTTTCAATTTCAATTAATAAATTTTCCCTTTAAGCCATCAACGGGACATGCTTTGCTACATATTGTTGTGCAAACGAATATATTATGGAAGTATCGAATTGTTGATAAGCAGTGAACCTTAATGTTGATTGTGCCGAGCATAAAGAGTGCATCATATTGAGACCAGGGAAGTATTTGTGAGAGGGGTAATTTCGACCTTTATTCACATTTTCTTACATGTCAGTGTTAAAGCGTCAAAGCGCCAGTGTTTCGATGCAATGAAACCGACGGACTGTCTGAAAACGGGTTTGAAAAATGGACAGCGGAACTTCCTATCCGTGACAGATAGTTTTTTTCTTCATAGGAAAAGGTAATACATCGTAGTTCACAGATTCTGACTACGGAAACAATTGTTTGTCTTAGAATCAATTTTAAGAAACCACTGTTTATGATTGACTTAGTGAAAGTAAGGCGCACATCTTGGAAACAAGAGAGAGAGAGAGAGAGAGAGAGAGAGAGAGAGAGAGAGAGAGAGAGAGAGAGAGAGAGAGAGAGCGCCAGGGGGGTTGGGGTGGGTGGTGGATTTGAGAGAAGCCTAAGAAAGAATAGTGCTTCCCTAAAATGGAAATGATGACATGACAGTGATACACTGCCGGGTACTGTAGGTTTAAACAATAAATAAGTGTGTGGCCAAGGCTATTTAAAGCGTGGGTTTCGTAATATGCAGATTATTAATGAAAATACATTATAAAAGTGGTAAAATTCACGTTTAACAACAAAATTATTCAGTGAGCAGTACAAAAGAGGAGTTTAGTGATTTAACCAAATAAATATGTGTGAATAATATATTTCTGCGCCGGTTGATACATGTGCTTGTGATACAATTGACATAAAGGATTCAACGGGTTAAAGAAGTGTCACAGCTAAAAAGCTTTCAGCATCAGCTAATTCCTTATATTAATTCAAGAGTAATTAAGACATATTATATGATTCAACATGTCCCCTTACATATAAACAACTCATCAAGACGTATATTTGATGCAGTACATATTTAATAAGATTACGCGTCCAAACAAGCATAAAATCTTATTAACATAATAAGAAACAATGCAGCACATTGCAGAGTAATGTGCCCATACCACATTGTAAAATTGGCGGAAATTCCAATCCTACGCCTAAACAGAATCTGACTTTATTGCACCTGATAATGATACTATCATTGATAAGAATGTAACAGTTGTGGATAATGTAGATATAAAGGGAAAGGCTAACAAGGACCGAAAGTGAGCTTAATCAAAAGGGTGAGAAAATTGACCGCTATTAGGACAGATGTGGCTATTAGGACAGATTGTCCGCTATTAGAACAGATTGTCCGCTATTAGGACAGATGTGGCTATTAGGACAGATTGTCCGCTATTAGGACAGATCATTTGAAAATGACAGATGTGGAGAGGATACATGCATCGTAAACTTTACAAGGATAAAAAAATAGCCTTCGTGCAACATTAGAATGCTTACATTTAGAGCAATCTGTTTTGCATGTGTAGTTAGATACTACTAATAACATTTTCATAAATACGAATAAATACAATTATCATATACGTTAGAGAATTTTAATTTGTACTCATCCGAAATTTGAACTCAAGGTGTTCTAAATATTATTAAGAGAATACAGCAATATCTGGAAACTATTAACAAAATTAGAAGAAGACAAAATATATCTAGTTTTTCGAAAGGGAGATCCTTGAGATGATATGAAAGTCGGTAATTAGGTGATTGTTGGTCAGGTGGATGTGCTGTTGGGTTATACTGCATTATTTTATTTCATAATGAGGTGCTTGACAACTGCTCACAATTAGTATTATGATTTCCTAAAAGTTTGACGTAGTTAACCTCCCTTTTCAATATTCAAACCAGAGGGAGCATTTGCTTTGTAGCCGAGACATTTGTTCCAATTTGTATGCCTGTGCTTAAGTATTACGAAAACTGGCAGTACTGCTTTTGCACAGAGTAACTAGTTCCTATTTCGAGAATGCCAAATCCTCCTCACTGTACAGTTTACTAAGAATTGGTGGAAGGGATGGCCCACACGACTTGGGCTAATATTTTGGGTTAGTAATACTAAAGATCACAGCATTTGGATTTGATTTTCGCAGCTTCTGAAGAAACCTTGATGTATTAATAAACCTGGGTGGTTCCACAATCTGCACAATTGTTGACATTTTGCTGTGGAAGATGTCACGTGTAGGCTTCTGGAATATCTCAAGGTGGCCGCAGAAATATGTAAACAAATTTAACTAAAATATGTTAGAATCTTAAACATTAAATTGGATTTAATGGTAATTTATTACGTCAGGTGCTCAAACTGTGAACTGAAAATTTTTTAAAAAATGCTAGCAAATATGTTTTACCTGTTACTGTCACAGAATTAGGCGAAAATTGAGTTTATTTTCTTCTTGTATTACAAACTAATTTCACCATTTTTTTTGTTTCGTCGTGCATGCGTTACCTGGGGTGAATAAGTGGTTTTCTCCAAGGTAAGCGGCGTGTAACGATTTGCATGTGCCTGACTTCGAATCACATGAAGTCCGGAACATTAGATTCACGGGGTGCACGGTATTTTTGCCGTGAATTCTGATCACCTATTTGAGGATATATAAGGCAGAGTATTTCTGATAAATATTACGGGACCAAAAGTATCTTATCACAGGAAAGATAGCTCGTCATACTATCTCCAGCCAAAGGGGTGAGTGTTAAGTTTATATTTCGTTTTATTGTTAATTTTATTCAGTTTATCATTTCAAATAATGATGCCTTTATTACAATGCAGATTTTAAACGTGGAATATTTGGAATTACTAGTCACTATTAGACTTTAAATGCAATAGCGTAATCTAAGGTTTAGATTATTTTTTGAGACAACTATTATTACATCTCTGAATTGTAGCTGAACGTCTCTAAACATCTCTGAATATCTCTGAATTGTAGCTGAATGTGATTGATTGTGCCGTGATTGTGCTGTTTAATTGTGCGATCGAATTGAGGTATTTGACTGTCTGTTTGTCGGATTGTCTGTCCGTCTACATCTGTCGTGACGTGTAAATATCTGGAAATCTAGAAGTCCGAGTGTCGGAGCTGACTAGAGTTGTAAACATCCGGGGTGGCATCTAGGTATTTTAGAACGTTGGTTCTAGTAGATGATGTATGCTGTCTGTACGTATAACTGTGGTGGATCCGTGAAGGGCAAACGGTCGATAAAAGTATTGGTCAACCCTAGGTATTCGGGGAAACTGGGCGGCGATTCAACAGTTGGTGAATCGTACGGTTTATACAGGGTCGAGACACATGTGTGTGTTGCAACTGTAGTACAATTGAATACATTGTTATATTTACATAGTTACTTCAAATCACAATAGTATTTCAAGGCATTGCATGAATCTCAATAAAAGTTAGTAACTTGATTAAATACATGTATATGTTCGTGCTAGTTGTCGCAATCCATACGTGCGATAGTATAGTTTGATGTTTTGTAATTGTTATCGTAATTTATACTTGCGGTAATATAACGTTTGTAAAGGTTCCTTGGATCTGTGTATAGTCCAAGAGATTCCTTTGTATCTGTGGTTTTTTTTTGTATTAATATTTAATTTATTCATGTATTGTGAATGCTTGTGAGTGTAATTGTGGGTTGAACGCATGAGTTATTGTGTTGATACATCATTATTTTTCATTAATAACTTATGTCATAAATTTATATTTTCTTTCACATATTGTGTTTGTGTTGTTCATTTAATCCACCATCCTCTCGGTAACAATTCTGTTACAAGATTCATATCACAAATCTTACTCCCACATGTTTTTTTAAAAAATGTTAGCAAATATGTTTTACCTGTTACATTAACTTAAATATGTGATAGTAAAAGCAACAAGTATGCCTACATATATCAGAAAAGACAGTTGTTCCCTAATATACATACCTTTGTTGTATAACTTCGATTCCACCAGCATGGGCTGGAAGCACAGGAAACATGGTTAAACCCCAGTCTGGTGCAACCTTCCACTTGAAACAGCAGGGCCGCACCATGTGAACATACCTCTCCTAAACTGTAGAAAGGAAGAGAAATTCATAACTCTTTTGAATAAAATGAAATGATATCTGAATTGAGTTCATCTATTTTATTATCAAGTTCTGTTTTTAACAACATTTGCGTATCTGTCGTTTTGTATTTCCGCATCGTGACTTTCACCCTCTGTCTCTCCTGAATGCATCGTAATTAATAATCTGCAAACTATAAGCTAAACATTAATACAATAATATGCACATAACACCACACACCAAGCAATCACATTTCTGAAAGTGTTGCCTGTGATTTAAATAAATTAAACGGAAATTAAAGTGAATCACAAATACCGCATATAATACACTGGGGCGATTGTGAGCAATTTTTCTCTGTCTGTCTGTCTGTCTGTCTCTCTTTCTCTCTCTCTATCTCTCTCTCTCTCTCTCTCTCTCTCTCTCTCTCTCTCTCTCTCTCTCTCTCTCTCTCTCTCTGGTAAGTAATTGTTTAGTTTTATGAGTCCAGGATGAGTGTGTGTGTGTGTGTGTGTGTGTGTGTGTGTGTGATTGGGATTTTTAACGTACCTTTAACAATTTTACAATCATATCGCTACGATGTCTGCAGTGTGGCAGTTGTTAGTGACGTCTAGCACTGGGGCATCATGCCGCAGACATGTAGCATAATGTCCCACTTAGTTACATTATCCTGACACTGGGCCGACCAGACCATACACATTCTTCTTAATGCTGAACGCCAAGCGATGTAGCTGTTAGTACCATTTAGGTAAGTCTTTGGTATAACTCGGCCGGGGCTCGAACCCACGACCTCCAGCTTCCGCGGTAGATGCTCTAACCACTAGGCCACCGGAGCTGTTCAATCAAGCATGAACATTGCCTAAAAACCAAAGTCCATGAAATATGAAATATACATAGAAAAGGCCCACTTTTGTAATGAATTTAGTGTTCATAATACATGTATTGGTCCCTCAAACAACATCGTCACGATCGAATGTAAACATGCTTACATTGTAAGTAACATAAACATTCATCGTTCAAATGGGTGTGTTACTAACAGAGATTCATACAATTAACTAGATTGATTATTATATCAAGACGGAACTCGATGTATGATCTTCAAACACAGGATTTATTCAATGTCGATGAAAAACATGTCTCAGTGACCTACTGCTGTGGCGATGAGTAGTACTCATCGAAATGCATCTGCTCGTATAAATTTATGAATCTCGTTATAATATTATACATTTAATGGTTCCTAGAATCATATCATGAGATCAACAAAAACATTAACACGTGGAATTATGTGGCAGTGATATTGTTTTGCGGTATGTGTGAGGTAAAACAACGATGTATAGAATAATCGAGTTTGATTCGGTCATGAAAATAGCTTGAAATATAAGTGTAAAATGCAAGCAACTTCTGTGATCATTAGTTTCACGGAAAAGCCTAACCTAAATCAATAGTATCTCAAGAGTATATAATCTTGACCTTACTTTATGGTACGATTGTGGTACTGACTGAAATACGTACAATCATATTGTTCGATGATCATGTTATGAGAGGCGGTCAAGATAAATAACTCAAACTACACAAATTGTTCAGTCAGTGAAGCGTCAATAAAGGTCACAATGACTATATTTGTCTTGAGGTTATTGTACCCATCAAGATACCTCCTTCATTAAGTTTGATAATTCCTGATATAAGTGTTTTTTTCAGTGTTAAAAAAACGAGCTTAGCAAAGAATGTAAAACTATGGGGTAATATTTGTGGAAATGAATTCTTTATCCCTTACACTTTTTGGTGGGTCCTGTGAATCCCACAGACAACTATTGCGTTATACATAGAAGAATAAGTGACATTTAATGAGTGCGTTCAAATGTACATGTTTTAACTTGTAACGATCTCTAAACACATGATATAGGAACATAGTATTCGCTGAGTCACTGTGGTTTACAAATACAATTTGGAAAATCTGTGGACATGACTCAAGTAATTAAATGAATGAAACAGAAATATTTTTCATTTTATATAAACAGTCTACAGCCTGTGATTCTAACTGATGCGTAAATTGTGAACGGTGTTTGTTTGTTTTAACAGCAGAGGGGGCGAATCCGACAACTTTTAACAGGCGTCAATTTGGCAATCCAAGGCTTCCTCGTAAACGCTTAATAGAAGCGTCCACGAGCAAACCGAGGCTTCCTCGAAAACGACGCCAATGTTTTTGTCGCAGCCCCGTTGCTGCTCCCGGGTTAACAAAATTAGCTATAGATACGATCAAGTCCGACGCGATATCGTGTCTGAGGATCGTGTATACTTATCGTTACAAATCCATGTGGGGTGGCTCTTGCGCCGTTAAAGAAATTTTGAAATCGATTATAGCTTAAATCAGCGCACCAAGTCTGCCAAATATTTTGTAACGTGTGAGTATCAACTCCGTTGAATACGCACAATAAATAACAGTTATCTCTGATGAATTTTGGTATTAGAGTGTACCGTTGAGTGACATATATCACGTCTGTGTTTTTATGTCTACCTCGGGAAAATATCATGGCAGGTTTTTTGTTTGTCTAACATTACATCATAGTACACAACGAGATTGTTAACACATACATCCAAGACTCCCACGGATGGTGCTTCGTCAATATCTGTGATAAACTCAATAATGTTTCCGCCGTAAGATTCTGAAACGTTTTCATTGTAGTTGCTTAACACTTGATAACAATGCTGATCATGTACGCTCGAGGCAACTAAATATAATTTGTCCCAGGTTATATATTTCATTATCATCATGAGCAACAATTGAGTTTTACCGGACGGTCAGATGATAATCATCCTGATAGAGTTTGGTAACATATCGTGATGTTTTACTTGTTGTTTTTTCTTTAACGCTGAGAAATCAATTACTTCCATTAGATATAACATAAATATATTATGGATCTATATTGTGTGAAATGTAAGAAGCGTACACCAACTATTGACCTGACAAATGTTACCACAAAAATAACCGAGAAGCGGTTGCTGGTAAGTGCGAGGTATGTGGGATACAAAATTTCGATTTTTAAATACAAAAGCGGTCGTGATATCGCCGCCAAACTAGCTAAACTCCCTGGGTTACCAACGGCGAAGTATCCAGGTGAAAACACCTTCCTGGGTATAGTTATTGTGGACCAGAAAATTTAGATACATAACTGAGAAATTCCATCGGCGGTTGTAATCCATAGGAGTCAAAATAAATAATTGATCGGGGGTGTATCGCGTAACAAACCCAATGAGTTTCAGGTCCAGTGTGGTCATCTAGATTAATTATACCGGTTTCTACGATATGTGGTTGTTTCGGTTACTGATCTTTCATGAATAATCCTCTGAAATGTTTTATTGGGAGTTTCTTTACGGCGTCGTCGAGGTCAAAATTTGACATGGGAATCTAATATTCCTCAGCCACAGAAGTTATCCCAGTAGCATTTTTGCCAGCGAGAACGGACCTATGAAACCGCCCTGTTGAGTTCCCAAACCCCGTCCATAGTTCTTTGTGTATCGGCTTCCCGGTAGTCTGAATCCCTTTCCCCTTTTTTATACCGCTTCCAAACATCTTACCGATAAGATTGCTACCAACAGCACCAGCAGCGCCTAGTCCAAGTGCTTTAAGAGCAGGAATAGCTAGTGGAGCCAGTGCAGCAAGAGGAAATATTCCACCGGATTTAATCACATCGTTGACCGCGGCTTGTGAAAAGGTCAACTTAACTCCTGTACCAGCTTTTAACGCTTTATTGAAATGATTAAGTTGAGGTTTTGTTAGCGATAACTTATTTGATCCACCTGTTATTTGTTCCTTTTTAGCTTTATCGCTGTGCCACACGAAGTAGAATTTTTCGATTGTAGTTTTTTTACCTGACCAGGTGTCAGGGTGACTTTAACATGACTTTATGACATTTTATTTAGATAGTGATAATCTAATTGTCCCATTACATGTTTTCAATGGGTGCGTCAATGACTCGCATTTTTCCACCACCACCTTCGAGCGTCATAGATTTACCACTGAGAATAACAGCAATTGCTCTAAATCCTCCAAGAGGATCGCCGATACGAGCCTGAAATTTTACATCAACGGTCGAATGTTTAGACAGATCAAGATGTTGCAACGAAAAATAATATATTGGGTACATTTCTTTAAAATCCCACTGTGATATTTGTAGTCCAGTATCAATGTTTTGATCACGACCCATATAAGACCACAACCGATGATATACTCGTCCTATTTGATTGCTACCGTAATCGAGAATAAGTTGTTCGGCGGGTTCTTGATGATTACTTATTCGCAACGATACCTCATTGACCTTACATTTATTAAATATATGGGACCGCAATTGTAAACTATCATCTGCGACCCCTGCTATTTTTTGAGTTCGATTCACATTTTGCAGCGCAACAAAGATATGTCTTGGCGCGGAAACATTTTCCGTTAACACAAGCTGCCAAGTAAAAACACCAACAACGTTACTAGTTATGGTAGCTGTTGTAATATCAGACCAACTCAACAACGACTTTCCTCCATGATCCATACAAGATAGCAACGGAGTCTCAACAGCCAACGAGGGAGTCATTATTGGCATCCACAATGATAATTTTGTCAATTCTACGTGCCCGTCAGTAACAGGAGCAGCACCATGGTGAAGAGCATAATCATCAGTTGATCTTCGCGTGAGCACTACAGTATGACTAGCACCAAAAATAACTTTTCTGATATCTCTACAAAATCCAAATATATGCGACAACGGAATCGCACATGAAAATCTACCAAGGTTGTCTATGTTCTTTTCTCGCGCTGCAAATCCTGCGTTGTAATTAACATTATTACTTACAACAATGGCTTCAACATCAGCGTCATCGTTGGCCGCAGTAACCTTTTTTGGTCGTCGCACAATAAATGGATTATGATCAGCGCTATTGGTAGCATCCTTCGCAAACATCATTGAATGACCCGCAGATGTAATACAATCGTCAGAATATCTAGCTAAACCTGTTATTGTGGTTGCAACATCAACATCGTTATCGATGGATTCGATTCTAGTAGAATTAATTATATACTGCGCGCTGCTAAATAACGCCATTTTGACATTGTTGACAAACCCAGTCGGAATATTTCGAGGTGATCAGCATCAGCAAATGAAGTGTGATCATTATTATTCGTCCCTCTACCTCGATGAATGCTTCACACGGCAAGAAGTATTTAGATGTGTCATCAAATCTAAGTTCAATTCGTGACCTTGTATTTGGATTCTGAGCATTATACGAAAAATATTGATAATCGTGTATAGAATCATTTTTTCGTACAGGAGCATCTACATCAAAAGCGTCATCGATTTCATGCTTAAACATTTTATTATATAGTCGTTGATCTAAATCATTAATCGCGCTAGACCGGAACCAGCAATTAATCCTAATCGCCGTCTTGCCATTTTGTTGATTGCGTTACCTACCTTAGGTGGCATTTGATTCGTAGATTGTAATTTTACTGGTTTTCTTCCCCTCGCCAACGACATAAGTTTTTCTTTTGCGGAATCAAACGCGTTAATAGCAAGATTACTAGCCCTGCTACCAACTTCTGTACCAATTTTATCACCGAGAACCCCAATAGCTTTTGACGCTTTCTTTTACCGATCGGTAGCAGTTTTGGAGCAACTCGAGTAAATAATCCAGTGACAACATCACCTAATCCATCTCCGTATGTCACCTTGTACACTGGCAATCGTGAATTTACAACATAAACAGGTCTTGCTCTGCTCATACTACGATGTACTATCATTTTATTTAAATGCTATTTATCTAATCGATGATCAATCGCTGTAATAATCATCAGTAAGTTCATCGATGAAACTACGATATAGTCCAATATCGATTACATGACCTTGAAATAACCGTTGACACATTTCAGCCGCTTCGTTAATTATCTCCGGAGAATAATTTCCAGCTCGTTTTCCTCCGATGAGATCTTCTAACCGTGATATTTCATCAAGGATACTTCTTAAACTGGGTATATTACCACCGTGATATCCACCAGCAAATTTTTCTTCTTCAGGTTCTTCTTTGGGTTGAGGATCTTTTTGTCTTCGTGGTCGTCCTCGTTCTCGTGATGGTATAAGTTTACGTTGTTCTTTTCTTATTTGTTCATTTTCAGCGTCTTTTATTCTTACTGCAGCATCAAATGCACTATGCCGTTTGTCGTTTTTAATAATTTGGTTTAACCCTGTTCTAATTTTATAAACCACATCAATCCATTTGTTAAAATCACCGATAAAACTTTTCTTTGCTTCTGGTTTTAAATAATTATATCTATCAACAAAACCAGAAGCTGTAAATTTTATCAATTCTTCTGGATCACTTTAATCGATACGTGCTAAACCGTCTTCAGTGAATCTATCTCGCAGCTCTTGATTTCTACTATCAATTTTCTTTGTCGGTTTTTCCTCAGGTTATACCTCTAGTTTTACCTCTGGTTTAGATTCCTTTATCGCGGTTACAACCTCTCCAGTTGTCGTAGTTATCGGCTTAAATAATTGTTCAGTATCGGCGGTAAAATCTAATTTTTGTTGTTGTCGAGCTTGCAAATTATCTCTGAAAGAATCTCTCACCGGGAGAAATTTCTTAATTGCAGCCAACCGTTCTCTAGTTAATCTAGTTATTTTGCTTCTCCGATGTTTGCCATTTATATAAAAATTATATCGCTAATTTATTAGCATTAAAGTCTTTAAGACTTCACAAACAAGAATGTTAACCCGATAGCGGCAACGGGGCTTCGACAACAACATTGACGTCGTTTACGAGGAAACCTCGGTTTGCCCGTGGACGCTTCTATTAAGCATTTACGAGGAAGACTTTGAATGCCAAATTGACGAGTGTAAAAAGTTGTCGGATTCGCCCCCTCTGTTGCTGTTTTATTTATTTTAGGGTTTAACGCCATTTTTTTTAGCACACGATAGGCTATACATGTCAGCCAGTATTATTGGTGGAAGAAGAACCTGGGAACCCCCCCCCCCCATTTCAAAAGAACACCGACCCACGAGAAGATACTGGCAAGCTTTCTCACATTACTACATTAGACGAATCTTACACTCGAACTCACGCAGATTGAGGTGAGACGGCAGTGATCTGTAACGGAAAGCGCTTTAGACCACTTGACCACACAGGGCCCCTGTGAACGGTGTAACACACACACACACACACACACACACACACATATATATATATATATATATATATATATATATATATATATATATATATCAAAATGGTGAAAAAATGTTTTTTATTATGGTATTTTAACACTAACAAATGGTAAGAACGATTCAGAGCATCAGTATTATGATAAAAATACGAGCAAACAGTAGAAAGACGTGAGAGCATCAGTAGTGTAATAACATCAGTAGTGTAATAACAAAAGGCAATCAAATGGTAGAAAATATGTTCTAGAGACCATGGTTTGATATTATAATATAGCACGAAGAAGTGACAAAAAGATAAAGCGCAAGGGCGACAGGATTTAATATGATAATATAACACAAGCGTATAGTAGAAACGAAGTGAGTACAGATAATCAACGCACGTGACAAAATAAGACGAGCAAATAGTAGAAGGAAAGATTGCAGGGGCATTGGTAATGTCATATCATGACAGAAGAAAATGATCGAGTAAGGAATATCAATACTTTCATGACATTTTTCAAACTCATGTTAAAAAAATATAGTATCGAAATCGGAAAACTGAGATATTTTAAGTACATGTGTAATCTAGTATAATAAGTGTTTTACTTTCACACTATTACACGTACGTCACGTAGCTCAGGGTCCTCGTGATAAAGAAATCTTTATCTCCGGTACGCGTTTAAAGGTCGAGTGAAGTAGGGTCTTGGACTTCATCGATTTTAAAGCTCTTTGTCAAATATGAACTGCATGGTCCGGTCGCGAGAAAGAAGTCCTTTAGTTTATGAGTTCATGCAATTTTGGTTTTGAATGAAACCTAATCAATGTCAAGCATATATCAAAGCAACGAAGTGCGACAAAATATTCTAGAAAAGTATGGTCAACGTTATTCGTGAGGTTCGACACGTGCTTATCTTCGATAATGTGACATTAACAGAACATTACCCTACATTTACTAGAAGTGTTCCCTTTTATACAGCGGTGTACATGCACTTATATATAACCATCATTCGGCTTTTGTCAGTTATAAATGAATAAAATGTTCAGACAGTGGTCCTTGCCAATGTAGCACAGGGTACAGGACCAAAATACCAATATAGTATTGCCGATATTTCAGTGCGATTTAAAGCGAAATATGTCAATATAAAATAATTTGCACTCTTTAGATGAAGGTTAAGGGTGGAGTATTTTGTTTGCATATGTGTAATAAGACAATGAATGGAATCTTTATTATCGAACAGGTCTGAACAGTGAATAAAACAGTCTTGCCTTTTCTTTCAGAAAACCTCCAAACATATTAAAAATACAGTATATGTAATATGTTGGCTTCAAAGAAAGCAAAGAAAATAATGTAAGTACAGATGTCATAACCAGACTCCAGTTTGTGTTTTCGACTACAGATTCCTTATTCACACTAAAATTCTGGAGAGAGTTTTGATAGTACAACTATGGTAATGCAATCTATACTTTGGTCTGGGAATCGCGACAAGTAAGCAAAGCAAGCGAAATTATTACAGTGATTGTTTCTTGAATCTTATTTATGCTGTTGAAATTTGAAATCTAGCAATATTATGTTTCTTTGTAGAGAATGTCAAAGCACATGATACAATAAGGTCAGCTATTTATGTTTGAAAACAAATATATCTCGTTTCCGTTTTGCTAACAACGGTTTATTTTTAATACAGTTTTTGATTGAAACTAAGGCATCTACACGCAAAATTAAAACTGATATTTGTAACTTGATATTCATAATCTACCCAAAGAACGAATTTGAGAGGGATTAATTTTCAAAAAAACATTTTGCATTTAATTTAAAGTATGCAATGTAAACATTATTTCTTGACATTGTTTTAAAAATAAACGTCAAAATTCAATTATTTTCAAGGGTGGGTGGGTGGGATGGTGGAAATTGACGGGCTTGTTAGTTTTCAGATATTGGCTACAGCACTTTTACATCATATCTAAATTCTGAGACAGCTATTGTCCCACCCCACCCTCACGTCCCAACCATTCCCTATTGACGCCCCTTGTTTAAAAAATGTGTGTGTTGTTACATTTGGTAATGTTTTCCTAACATATGGCAAAATAACTACGTTTGCAATTTTAAACGTTCTTTTGTCAGGTTGGTTGGCCTGGAAAAATCTAAAAAGGGGGTCTCTGTTCCATTATATACAGGTTGTTAGTATACATTTGGGCAATAATTTCAAAGAGATGTTAGTATCACAACTCTGTTGTTAACGCAGTCAAATTGATACGCAATGATAAGTAAATATTATTCAATGCTGAACCCACGCGAACTTTATGAAGTTACTTAAATGGCAACGGAGAAAGCCAGTCATTAACAGTTGAAACCTGCTTAACGCCCCATGCCATATTAAGAAACATGCAGTTTCTACGGAAGATGGAACCTTATCTATTAAGACATGTTGTTGACCTATATACATTGACCTTTTCCGTGTAAATTCCCGGAGAAGACCCAACCCATTATTTTAGGGAACCTTTGACAAGTTATAAATATCTCTAAAATTCAGATCCAACACTTCGTTTTACAGAGACTTCAAAACTAATCATGTTGTATGTTTCTGTTGTTTCTCTGACAATACTTCTCGTCTGTGTGGAAGTATTTAAATGCGATGGGAAACAGAGCGAGAGAGGTAAGAAACTTTATTCCATAACAAATTGTAATTTCCAAAGTCTGCTGATGTTTTAATTTATAAATTTCATATAAATATATACTAGGATAAATTATAAACCTTTGGGTGTTGTAAATTACCATAAACCTAAATAAAAAGCGAAATATCTTCCCATTGCAGGATTGATCTCAGTCTGCGATACATTTGCAAAGAGGGGATTGGTTTGTTAAGACAAGAGGGATTCGATTCTTATGAATCTATAGTAACGTACATTTATGTTGCAACACCATTATTATTTACAATGAGGCTCTTAAAGCATTATTTAATCAACTTAATTAGGAAAACAAAATATCTGTAAATATTCACATTCGCTCTTCCAAATATCAAATATTGAAATAACATTTTGATGTGTTATTGAATTTACAAATATTTTAATAAAAGTGTAATTTATTATGATAAATTATTTGTATAGCAATTGGGATCCTATTAGTCATATTGTACTATATATAGTAATGCAATTCATCCAATAGTATATTTCCGTACGATTTCCAATTACTGTAAAGTATATTTACGTGTCAACCCTTTAAGCTATGCTAGTTTAATGAAGTTATGTTTTTTGATGTTATTCAACTATCAAGCTATTACTTAAGAATGTTATTGATAACAATATATACACATTGTTGCGATATCAATCTGTTAGGCGAATGATTAGAGCTGATCATTTGGTTTTGTTTATAGATTATATCGTGACTACTTTAAAAATGCATATAAATTGATGCTTCGTTACTCACAAACTCATACTACGTATTGAATCGATGCAAATATAATATTTGAAAATTCTCGTTTTTAACAATTTGCAGTTAATCAGTCTATTTAATGCGACAATCGACAAACTTTTCAATCTCAATATTCACTTGTTTTTATACATATTAAATCATAGGATAATCGATGTGATATTTGCATTTCGGTTTAATTTAGATTAGTTTTATTGCTTACCATTCGGATTGAAGGAATTTTCGGCCTAATTTGGATTTTAGTCATAATTGCGGTAAACGAACGGATACTCCCAGAGTGCAGACATCGGAGAATATTCCAAGATGAATGGTTAACTCTTGCAGTCATTTAAGGTTTAATTTTATATTGTTACAAGCACAGGGGTATTCACTTGACCGAGCGGTGTAAAAACCCTGGCGCGAGTCACGCTGGAAGTCATATGTTTTCCCCAAATTTCCAAAGACTTCCATACAACTTGAGTTGTAAAATGGAAAGAAAGACGTGTCTGCTATAATTATTAATCTTTGCTGTAATCAATGGGCGACCCAGAGGAGACAACTTGCCCAAACGTCCATTAACTGCACCTTTACATGGTTTTTCTTCATTATCATCCGTTTTCCGTACCGATAGCTTGTCATGCCATAGAAATTACACCAGTATTCCCTTACTAACTGGGAAATATTTAACTGCGCGACCCTAGGCCAGTCCATCCACAGAATTTCCGGCGTATCACACTCATACACATACGCTAATTTTCCACTATGGCCACATAAACGGTACCTACCAAGTTCCAACTTATTGATTCCATTCTATAATTTACTGATTTCCAACCATAAATGCTGCCTTTTCAATCACACTACTTGTATACACCACTGAATTTTAATATGGACTATGTTATCGAAAGGGACAGTCATTCGGCTTGTACCCAAAATCACTACTAACGACCCAAGCATGGTTCAAATTCACTAACACTTACTCCAAATTTATTACAATATCAATATTATGTAATACCCTAAAATATTGTATGTCTGTATTGGTTTATCATTAATAATGTACTTAAATAATCGATTGCATCTTGTTCCCTGTGCATTTTATACAACTTATAAAATCAAATTTGTTTGAAAGAATTTATTATTAAATAAGGAAAAACGTGTGGACGTTTTCCAAAGTGTGCGTGGTGAACTTCATTCACCTAACAAACAACAATGTTAACTATTATAATCCTTCTTTTTCTTCTTCTTCTTCTTCTTCTTCTTCTTCTTCTTCTTCTTCTTCTTCTTCTTATTATTATTATTATTATTATTATTATTATTAACTAGTTTTTATCCGTTCTAACTATAACGAACTAAACAGCAGTGATACTTCCAGCAAACGTGGGTAATAATATATTAAAACTGATTCAGTAATTTCAAACAATACGGATGAAACTGCATGTGATCTATTGTACCAAGCATTTAACAGCTGTTGTTTCTTGTGACCGCTTCAGTATATCTGTTTCACTGGAGACTTAGCTTATATTAGAGCTTGCGACGTTGTAATTGGGACGTACGATGTTAATCCTTGATATTTTTTTCATTTGGATATTTAAAACAATATTTTGATTTCCTAAGTATTTGTACATAATTAAAAACATGAATTGTTTTTTATTCAAAGTATTTTACTAAAGTTTAAAGCATTTTGTAATTCCTTTTTTAAGCATATAATCTCAGTCGAGCAGTTAGCAGCCAATACAAGCCGGTGATCGTTAAGCTATGACGTTGGCATAATAGTTGGGTATGATATACCTAACATGGATGGCAACACAACATACGAATGACCGTGGGCATGGGAACAGTGGTAGTTTGAATTGTACACGTAAACGGTTACTTAGTATTAATTTGCGCATGCATTCTAGTTGCAGTAGCTGTCAAATATCAACTCAATAAAACTGATTATCAGAGAATCAGGAACAAAAAATGTCCACAACAATAGTATCATACTATTATCATAATGATGAATTCTCCAAACATTTTAGTGAAAGCAATTCGCATAGCCGATCTAAGTACAGTATTTACGTAATGCTGTCCGCACTATTATGTGTTATATGAATGGATATATAGTTTATATTGTATTCCCTGTCTTGGTATGATGAACCTCTTTGTGTTTAAAAATTAAACCTGTCGGAAAGTATACGTTTAAAAGCATACTCGATTTCTCCATTGATTAACATTTTTGCTAGGCTGTCACAATGCTATATACTTCTTACACAAACTTTCCATTGTTTTTAGCATTAATAGTTAAATGTTCTCGTTAAAGCTGTTGGTACAACATGGCGAAAAAAAAGGTGTCAATTTTATCTATGATTTGACCAAGATCATTTGGAATATAGCGGATTCGTCCTTATCACGAATAGTCTATTTAAACGTTAGTACACGTCAGCAGTATGTTACGTGCTTAGGCTAGAATAAACAGTAACATAGAAAGAGTGAATCTAACAAGCATGTAAAAATGTAACAAACAATTTATTGAGTACAAATATTTTCATAAAAGAAAATAAATAAGCTTACGATTTTAGAGAATCAAGTCCAAACAATAATCCAAAAAGACGTTAGAATATAATCCACTAGTGGAATTGCAAAAGTCTTGATAATAAAATGTCATAATAGTTCCCGGATGGAATCTTGACGATGTAATCCAAGATGGACGACGATGTCACGTGATGAAGTCAGTTTTAGTGTTATTATAATTCAAATGAGCACACGTTTTTCCAGATAAATAATATGAAAAATTCATCTTGGTCCAAACGAATTTAAAAAATAACCAATACAAGGTAATAACACAATAAATTCCTCTTGTTCCAAACGAATTGAAATAATTTCCAATATAACTCAAACTATAACACACATCTTTGTATTCTAAAACCCCAGACTTCTACTGATTAGCTCGCTCTCAAACACAACTATATACTGTTCTTTTACGTAAACAAGGATGGGGTCACGTGATATTCTGGAAGCTTTTCGAACCAGTTCACGTTTACCAAGTCACGTATACCTTATGAGAATCAGCCATTTCTCACCAAGAACTAAAAATAAAAGATGTCCTTGGAACCAACCAATCATTTTAGAAGCCTGTTTTTCAGCCTTGAAGCAAGGCTAGAAATGAGGTTAACATCTGGTCTTTACTTGTAGAGTGAAAATTTCTAGACAAAATGCCCGATGAATGAATTTTAAACCCAAAATGACAAATTTGAATTTGACAATTAAAACATAATAAATGACTTAAATCAACTATACGTAACAAGTAGGAATATAAACTTCTATGATATGTGTGGTGATAAGAGAAATTATTTTTTTAAGTTTTTGTAACAATTGCAAAAGCACTCATTTAATAACAATAAGTTTGTAAAACTGAAGATGTAATTTTATTTATCAAAATAAAATTAACAATGTAAAGGAGCTGTTAGTATTATGAATTAAACCACACAATTCCTAAACTGTATAATACCAGTCCAAAATATTCTAATACTCCGGATAAAGTCAATAGCATCAACCGTACTGGTGTGCCTTTAGTCCTGATGTATCACGAAGACAGTTTACTGAACACCTTTGTATACAATCAAAGCAGCCCTATAAAGACAACAGTGAATACATCTGCATAGACATACAAAAAAACAATACAATAATTGTCCAGCTCCGCCGACTTATATACACCTATATAGCCCTAAAACCAATTAGGTTCATACTCACTAGTTGACGTTTCACAACATTCTTTATCAGAAAAGAACCCATTTGACCGACCAAACATAATTCGTCTAAGAACCTATCTGACCTCATTAGCCAACGATAAACTACACCCAACGTGACATCAGTTAAGTTATCTATCTATCTATCTATCTATCTATCTATCTATCTATCTATCTATCTATCTATCTATCTATCTATCTATCTATCTATCTATATATCTATCTATCTATATATAAATATATATATATATATATATATATATATATATATATATATATATATATATATATATATATGCGCATGTATGTGTGTGCGTGCGTGCGTGCGTGTGTGCGTGCGTGCGTATGACCTAAACACACATTCGTTATGTGAAAGTTTTAATTCCGCCTGAATCACACTCTCCACACGTATCACAGTAATTTTAATTTCCTATCTATTTCCATTATCGCCTATCTTTATCCCTTAGACATTAGTATTAAATAAATAGAGTACAAAAGGCTGATCGAAGACAAGAGAGCCGTTAAATTCGTGTGAAAGTTAAAGCAGATTTGAAAACGCGGTTACTTTATTATTTATTTTCGTTCAATCAATCTTGTTCGTAATTGGAAGTATCGCAGTTATTGAGTTATCAGGTGCATCATTTTATCACGGATATATTCTAATTCGCGTTACTCATAAGTTGCACTTTGTTACAATATTTCTTTGTGAACCTTTAAGTAATAAGATTCGTAGACGACTTTGAGCGCACCATAATCTCTCTCTCTCTCTCTCTCTCTCTCTCTCTCTCTCTCTCTCTCTGACACACACACACACACACACACACACACACACACACATACACACAATAATATTCATAGAGAAATAGAAAATGACTAAATATCACATTTCATTCTTTTGTTGATTGTTCTCAAGTTCGTACATACTTTAAAAAAATGTAATCAATAAAAATATAACCCATTTCTGACTTTTCTCCATAACACCAATTATATCATAAGATGATAGGTAAGTTCAAAGCATTTTAAAATTAAATGTTTCATCTAGTTTCAAAGCATGTAGTTTTTGTACTATTTGTTATGATATATGTGCTTGTGGTCTATGTTCTTCTACATTATTGTGTTTCATCATGCATTGGCTGTTCAGTTCTTATGTGTTTCTTTATGTCCTTGTTTTGTCTCCACCATGTATTTGGCATTCAGAATAACACCACAGCGGTCTGATCTTGGACCTGTTCTATTCATTCTTTACACTCAGCCGCTCTCAAGTCTCATTGATCATCACCCAGTGTCTCACCAATTGTACGCTTATGACACCCAAATATACAAGTCTAGCCACCCAACTGAAGTTTATGCTACCATCCGTGGCGTAGAGAGGTGCATTTCTGATGTGAAATCATGGATGACATGTAACAAGCTGCAAATTAATGATGATGAAACTGATGCGATTCTGATCACAACACAAAGATGTTCTCATTCACATCCTTTACCTCAGGCAATACATTCAGCAATACCAACATTAAATTCATACAGTCAGTATGAAACCTTGGTGTTTCTCTAGACAGTACTCTCACATTGGTAGGGGCCCCGAATGGTCAAGTAGTCTAAAGCGCTTTCCGTTACGGATCACTGTCGTGTCATCTGTCTGCGTGGGTTCGAGTCTAATATTCGACTAATTTAGTTTATGTGAGAAAGCTTGCCAGTAGCTTCTCGTGTGTCGGTGATTCTTTCCGAGGTTTTTCCGGGCTTCTTCCTCCATCAATAATACTGACCGCCATGTATAGCCTATCGTGTGCTGGACAAATGGCGTTAAACCATAAAAACAAAAAAACAATCAAGCTCTCACATTGCACCAACATATCATGAATATATGCAAGGCTGCATATCTTGAGCTGAGACGCATCAGCTCCATTCACAAATACGTTTCAGTTGATGCCACTAAAACACTTGTCTGTTCATTAGTACTTTCAAGACTGGACTATTGTAGCCCATTTCTGTCTGGTTCGTCACAAGATCTACTCCAGAAACTTCAAAAATTTCACAACGCAGCTGCTCGGATCATTTTAGAGTACGTCGATCAGAACACATCTCACCACTGCTCTGTACTCTACACTGGCTATCCATTCGATACAGAATCAAACACAAAATTTGTTCTCTGTGCGACGTTCCACTGACAGACTCCAGTCCAATACACCACTCCGGTCCCACCTATGTTATATACCAGCAAGATACTTACGCTCCTCTTCTGAAAATCGTATACTCATAGTTCCCATAATGAAAACGACGTCATATGGACAACGTTCTTTTGCATACCAGGGCCCGGAGATGTGGACCAAATTTCTCATTGACATTATACACAAAGACACCTTGATCTCTTTTAAGAGTGCTCTTGAAACTCACCATTTTTGAGTTCTGGAACAAACTTACATACCTAATAATGTTTTGTACCTTAAATGCTGTTCAGCATGTTTGTATGTTTTCAAATTTCATGAATTTTGTTCTTTGTTTTTCTGTAGTGTAGTCATATCATAATAGATGTTGTAAAGAGCTTAGAGCGTCTAAAGATTAGGCGCTATACAAAGTCTTTATTATTATTATTATTTTTATTATTATTATTATTATTATTATTATTATTATTATTATTATTATTATTATTATGTAGTTAGTAGTTTAGTTTGTCTTCTTCCTGTATGACTTGTGATCCTTGGCGATATTACTGTTGGTTCTAACACAAAGTGTTTGTTGTTCCTTAACTTTTTCAAAAGTATGTGTGTAACTCTCACCATTTTATCGTATTGAAATACACACCTTTTCCGTCATCAATAGTCTTTCTCAACCAAGGGTAAAGAAATGTCGAGAATTTCATGGAGGGGAAAACTCTACCCTATACAAAGATAATTGTCTATTTTGGCCATTTCGTGGAACGCACCTATCTCGAACTTACTTTTGTTATCATCAACATTTATACATTTAAATTTCGCGATATCTTTGCACGATTCACGTCTATTCCTTATTGTTCGAAAATTTAATAACGAATTTTCAATGTTAAATGGTTTACTTTGAACCTCATGTGATCGATTCAGTTGAATACTTTATTACTTAAATGTAGCACACAAGGCACGTATTGTCTTATCGTCTGTTCTGAGTTCACCTTTGTCTCACCGTCATTACCTTGGAATCCATGAGTCACAAGGTTGTATAGTTTTGAATGATGTAACCCCTTTTACTCACAA
The DNA here is from genome assembly GCA_029339505.1 of Unio delphinus. Classification (NCBI taxonomy): domain Eukaryota; kingdom Metazoa; phylum Mollusca; class Bivalvia; order Unionida; family Unionidae; genus Unio; species Unio delphinus. The sequence goes on from JAQISU010000055.1 coordinate 24,141,403, forward strand.
GACTATACTGTATAATTCGGATAATAATAATAATAATAATAATAATAATAATAATAATAATAATTTATGAATTTTCTTTTAAGCATTTGAAATAAGAGCAGCATTTATCAATGCTCGGCCCTACCTATTGTTACGAAAATTTATTTGTTACATTGAGATAGTTAAACTTATGAGTGACTCTGTCAATACATTGTTGCTAAAGACGTTACCCTTTCTGGATATGTTCACTTCCCAGTGCATGGTACGATTATTGCCCTACACTGAATATGTTATTGCAATGGAAGGGTAAGAAATAAGATTCTCAGAGATTTTTTACACTCCAAATTACTAGCAAATATAATCCAGTAAATAATACCACAATAAAAAAATCTTTTACCCCATTAGTCTGGTTCGGTTTACTGGTTAGTATGCTCCTTGCGTTGCAGTCCGCTATACTCAGTCGAACGCCGACGCCATATTGTCACGTGATAAAAATAAATGGCCTCAAATGGAGAGATTTAATAAATCTAACAGCTGCACATTTAATCCTTTAATATCTTCGTGACAAAATATGAACTTAACAAACACTTTTGATTTGAACTATATCAGTCGTTATCTTGTGTTCAATGATAACCACCAATTAGGCAATATAAAATTTTTTACAAATACTTTTACTAGCAGGCGAATATGAAGGAAAATTGTACGCGCAACGATATTTTGACAATATTGCACATTTTACACAGCGTCATCAAAACAATATCTTTTCCAATCGAGTCATTGAAACATTTGACATCGAAATTGATAAGAGATGAAGAATGAAAGCCTAAATATAGACAAAGATTAATATGAAAATACCACCCCTCTTTTACGAGTGGGTGAGGGTAACGATGGTTTTGCGAATATTGCACACTTCTCACCAAGTCAGCTAAAATGCCGTGATAGAAGAGAAAGTATTTTGGTCTTAATCTTTGGCAAGTAACAGCTCCGATATGTTGCCTTAAATCAAAAGATATTAATGGATTGATTGCAAATGGAATTTTTTCCAAATTACGTCATGAAGTTGGAATGTACAATATAGGACCAAATATCGTCACATTTACCACCTCGTGGAACAGGGTTGCTATTTCGATCCTAACATTTGGCTAAGTCTGAGGTGTCATGTACAACGAGATTTCAATATCAATGTTAAATCAATCAAGGAGAGTATTGCAACTAGAATATATTAGATGACATGGTATGAAATGTCCAATATTTTCAGAGCAATTGGTACTCTCACCCCCTCGGCAATGACAGTCGATTATTTTTGTCTTAATCTTTGACTTTTATTAGGCTGTCGTAATCACCTACTATCAATCTCGACGTAACATTTATCATGGAATCGATTGGAGAAATAATGACTGAGATCATGCAGTGTAAAATATGCAAATTGATCAAAAGACTGTCGTGTGTACCCTTTTTCTTCATCTTCGTCTACTAGCAAAACTATTTGTAGAACTAATTATACGACGAATTGGTGGTTAAGCTTGAAGACAATATAACGACTGTTATAGTTAAAGCAAAAGTGTTAGTAAAGATCACAATGTATCATTAAGAAAAAGAATATTAAATGAATAAATGTGGCACGGTTAGACTACCTTGATCTCTTCGTATGAGGCCATTTGTTTTCATCACGTGAGAATATGGCGTTGTTGTTAGCTTAACTTAAGTATAGCCGAGTGCAATGCAGGGAGCATATTAAGCAGGGAACCAGACTAATACCTGACCCCCAATAGTACAAGTATCGCACTTCCTTGCGTCTACTACTGCCATGATTTCCACTACTTCTGAAATATGAGGGCTGATAAACCGTTCACCTATTTCAATGTTATGAGCTCTATAGTTTGTACATATGTGACTTTTATGGAGTTACACGTGCAAGGTTGTTTCGTTATCTATGATTATCAATATGCTAATATTTTCGGAACTGGTTACGTTGATATACTCATACCCCATTTGCGATCTGTCCAAGATGAAACATTAAGAACAGGTAATAGATTCCCACATGGATGAGGCTACATTAGAATCACAAAAGCTTTTTGTGATGACCAAAGGATTAATATATTTGTTATTATATGGATTTCAAATGAATGCCATGCATGCTGGATATCTTCAACAGGCACATACCTTGTTGACGTTCTCGGTGCCATTGAAAAATACTACTACTTCTAGATCTTTGTCACATCATCACATCCTCCAACCAATATAGTGTCAACCTAAATACTATCATTATTAGTGTTAATGCTGTTTTTACTACTACTGCTAATGATGAGAAATAGGATATTGAAAAATACAATAATGGCGAGATAAAAAATGTTTCATTAATATTATCAAGCATGTGTTTATTTGTATGGATCATGTTTTTATAGATCTCACGGGCAGTGGCAGACTAATAGGACGTCGAGCTGCAACACAGCATACAGTAGAACTTTATATTGTCGCCGACTATAGCTTCTACAAACTGTAAGTATAAGGAATATATTGTTGTACAACTTAAGAATATATACGGAAAAGACAACAAATTAAAGAAAACATATTTCCCTATAGCGATGTACATACCATAAACATGTTGGTAGGAAAATGTCATAAAGGAATAAATATTGATGTATTCGCTTGCCTGAACACAATATGTTTACATGCATGATGATATGCATACACATATGTGGATAGGTTCGCACACAAAGACATATATGGTTATATATTTATATATTCAAAATTTGGTGATATATTTATATACTATACATTTCTCTCTATCAGTATATTTATATTTGATTGCTAACTCGTTACCAATTATACAGCTACGCATTTAAATATATAATTGAGCCTCTGCCTCTTTATTCGTGTTTTTTAAAAAATCAGTTTATCATCAGAAATAATGGTGAATAGATGTGGAATGATTGAATAGAATGGCTCTGTTTGCAGATGGTACAATAGAGCGGCCGGAATAAGCGATACAACAGTACGCCAGACAACTGCCATTACCAATCTAAAGAAATATCTAGGTTCTTTGGTTAATACGGTGAGTTGTAAACTTTACGTTACCTTCTTATTGTTATGAGATGTATTTTTAATAAACATTTGGGCGTGCAATTTCCATATGAAAGAAGGAAAGTGAGAGAGAAGAAGAATAAGCTCCATAAAAGAGTTGTCACTATGTCGATGAATACAGCTACGTTTTGGGAATGATGTACGTAACCTGTAATTAGATTGGCGTGTCTTTCTGACTTCAAAATGAATTAACTTTATTTAAACAATTAATATACATATATTGCTACAATCTAGAAATACAAATATCAAACTTTATATTTAAAATACATGAAATGTATATGAAATTACACTTTCCTTTTGAGCTTACCAACTTCATTCATTTATATAATTTCTGCATTTTAGAATACATTACGAATAGCAAAATCTCAATGAAGTTCAGGATAGCCAAAGAGTATTAAATGTAATAGATGCGATTAATGCAACAATCAATTTGAAGAAATGTATTTTACTCCTTTTAACATAGAATAATAATTTGGAATATATTACTGAATATTAGTCTTTATTACTTAAAGAATACTTTATTTCAACATTGAATCTAAACATTAAATTGTTAGCGAATTCCTCTTTAACAATAAAAATTACCATAAATATAAATGAATATAAATTCTTTAAACAATTAAACATTAAATTACAATATATTATAAATAGAAGAATTCAGTAAAAAAAAATGTTATAAACATATGAACTTTACCGTTAAAATCTCAAACATTAAAAAGTGTCTATTCATTAAAAAAGTTTACAAACATAGACGGTTCTCACCTGTATTTAGAGAGGTGAATCTTTCTGGCTTCAGAATGAAGGAACTGATGGTATGTGTTCTGCACCTCTTTCTTTGTGTAATCCGTCATCATACTCGTTTGCGTTAATTTAATTATAGCAGAAAGAGGTTCTCAACTCTAATACGCAGGATCGAAAATGTTGTTTTACGTCATTCGACAGAACGTTTGCTGCATTAACAATCTACTCACTAAATTTGAATTCTAAAAATGTGTAGTCTGTAACCCATGTAGCTTACCGAGTGTATTTTTCTTGCTGACTTTCCATACAAGAGAAATGTGCAAATGCAAGCGAGTTTTGTCTTTGCTCATCAGGCTACAACTGTGTTTTTAAAGTAGTACATAGTTGTGATTTAAAAAAAATGAAATTAATCTTATGTTATTTTAGTGAAAAATTACTTTCATACAATTTAGAGAAAATTTCAGACTTTTTACTTTTACTGAAATATCTGTTCTAATATTATTTTGTTGAGAATAAAAATCGCGCAATCACGTAAAAAACCTTAGTAATATGTAGTTTATTATTAATATGTTCTGCGTCACAAGATAACATATACAGATCCAGTTTAGCAGCAGAGAGGGTGGAGCGACCGAAACAAAAAGAGAAATGGTTTTGGTTTGTCACGCTATTGTGACTCTGTCTCCAGACAGACCCGACGCTGATTGCGTTTTGGAGACGAATTGAAAATCCTTTACGATTTCACAAACAGACTGATTTGTAAAATATCTCCTCGTTAATCAATCAGAGTATTGTTCTAGTCAATGAGTTTGAAATTAATTCTCGTTAACGAATCATTATGACATCGCATATAGCCTGGATTAGTTGGATCCTTATTGATTCGAAACCCTTGAGGAGCTGTTGGTGCAAATGAGTATAACATATTTCCTTGTTTAGCTTGATTTGATCTTTCGGGATTTATTTGATAACTTTCTTCGATAAAATCACATACTAGATTCACTGCAATCACCGAGTATATATTGACTTTTGAGGAGCGATATGTTGCCCAACACCATATGGGTCATTATAATGTTTGAGGAGTTGTTTGTGGTTGTGTTATTTTCTTCCATGCGGTAAGTATCAGAGAAAAGTTTTCCTGAATAAGATCATTAACAATTTGTTTTAGTTCATTTGCGTTATATCCAGGAAATTTGAAATCGTGTAAATCAGTTTCTTTGATATTGTAATCGGTTAGGAATTTTTATTTATCTCCATTCTTGTCATTAATTATTATCTGAACTATTCGTTTGTTGATATATTCCATGTCGGATACAAGCTGATTTAATATCTCAACATATTTTATGATCTCGCTACGTGAATTCGTTATATCAAAAAGATGTTTTTGGAAACTCTGTCGTAGTCTCTCTAGTTGTGTTTAATGTAATTGATTAATCTCTTACAAATAATCAGTGACATTTTTTTAGAGTAAATACAATTGCAATGGATGCATCAGGAGTTTTCTCAAATCCAAATTCCCACTGCATTGTATTGTTATCAAGAAATGTGAATTTATCAGTTAATTTTGCATTTTTTATACCGGGTAAATAATTTCGATATGATGGAGCAATTTCATGATATGATTGTACATCTGTGACATAATCAGATTTTTTAGATTCTGGTATTTGATAAGATGTCCAAGGTGGGATTTCAGGCCAACCCAGTATTGCCCTTATTGAACTCTGATAGATATCTACAGCATGCCCGGGTGAGTTTATCTCAATGGCAGATGATAGTGTTGGTTCTTGAACCGTTATGGCGACTTTCGATTTGTTTCCAGTAATGAATTTTATTCTGCGTTGTAATTCATTATTAATTTGTTCAATTTGGTAGGACCCAGATGGTAGCGAAACAACGTTCCAGTCTGGAGTTCCGTCTTGTTTATCCTTACTCGCAAACACCAGGGAATTATTTGGTTGTTGACCACCAAATGGTGCCGATCTAATATTAGGCCAACTGGAACTGCAGTAGGGAAATTCACACTGAAATCAGGATACATTGAGGTTATTGATATCATGATGGTTTTCACCGGTGTGGTGTTTTCCGCTCTTCGTTGAAGTAATTTGGTTGTCACTATTGACATTGTTATTATACTGATGTTGTTTTTCTAATTATGACATCGCGGAATCATAAACACGTAACATCGCTGAAAACTCATTATCTGATATTAATGTATCATCGAGGGAGGATGATTTCATCGAGGATAATTGTTGAGTACGCGGTTGACACAATATGGAACTTAACTACGTAATCCTGCACTTTGCGCTGGCTGCACGATGATATGTGTTTTGTTATAATCGAACTTATTCGAGCGATTGTTGTCGTCGCTGATATACAAATTGGAACAGCTATAGGGGCAATCATTGTCACCGAGGAGAGTATAATACCAGCTCCGGTGATTACACCTGATACCGAGTACACGGTAACATCAACTGCGGTGAATCTTCATCGGTATTTTTTATTGTTGTTTGGTACTCCTCAGTGAGTGTTTTGAATTTAGTATGAAATTCTCTGACCTGATCATATCAATATTGCTGTGACTTTGCCAATGATGACATTTTATTTATTACAATATATTTCAAATTGCTGGCGTTAAATTCGCCAGCGAATTCAATTAAGTTGTTTACTTAAATCCGCTACGAATTCCACATACCATGTTACTGAAACCCTAGCCAAATTATTTTCAGTGGATATTATTGTGAATTGTTTAATTGTTCCCATGTCGATGATCGTTGATATCATATTGTTGACACCAGATGAACTCGTTGATGAAATATTAAATTGAGTCGGCGACATTAGTGCTAATCGATAAATACCTTTGACGGTCGCGGTGATATTTAATATGTGATTTTGTGGTGTCCACGACAATGATCCGTGTTGAATCTTGTATACTATGTCGTTGGTTTTCTCATGAGTAATCTTTGTTTTCTCAAGTGTTTCTATCATCCTCGGTTAATCATCATTGATTGCCACAATGGTGTTTTTCATCTCATCGATGGATTTTCTAATATCCGGGAGTTTTATGTCGAGTTTATCTAATCTGTTCCCCCCAAAGAATTTCTCAATGAGATTTTTACGAAAAGTTGAAAACTTCTCAACATGATCTCCATACCTAGATTGGAGTGTTGCTAATTTTAACATAGCGGTTTTTACGTCTGAGATTTTGAATGTGGGATGAATACGTGGAATCCCAAAGAAATTATTTATCGGGGTTTTGATATTATCAATTATACGCTGTTGTAATTGTTCAAATTTTGTTATATGGTCATTCATTTTTTGTTGGGAGTCCACAATAGTTGAAATGAGGACGCCCGTTTTGAGTTTACCCTCCTTGGAAAACAACGCGATAGTATCTTCTACTGCGTCGCGTCGTTTTGTAAAAATATTATCAAGGAAACATTACTCGTTTACAATTTACCCAGACGATCTTGAAATACAACTATTTCATTGGGATCAACACTTGCGAGGTTTAAAATCTCGTATATTTCATCTTCGATTATTTTTTTACATCACCGGTTTCATATATTGCCGTGGTGGGATTTTTCAGGCTTGATATAGATCTACCCCAAATAACAATCATTATACTCTAAGATCTCTCTAAAAAGAGCTTACACGTATATTCGTGTACGGTTTAATGTGGTGGTTTTACCGATGATGAAATAGCGTTGAGGACATTTAATACTTCTATGCCGCATATTAGTAGGTCATTCATTTTCTGTGTTGGTAGCGTGGAATACCAAATAGGAGTTTTTATGCGGTTTATATAACACATACATTCTTTACGCGGTTCTAACCCATATCAATCGAAATAAACAATTGCACGCGGATCAATCGCGTATGCAACCCAGTGAGTTCCAGGTCCGGTGTTGTTATCAAGATTAATGATACCGGTTTCAGCGTTGTTTGGTTGTTGTGTAAATTTATCTCTCATAAAGACACCTCTAAAGTTTTGTATCGCTATTTTTTAGCAGCATCGAGTAAATCAAAATTTGACATCGGCAACAATGTCTGTGACATTGTTGTTAGTAAACTGTCCCTAGTCTCAGACCGTTTCCGCTGTTCCATGAATACGAAGTTCCTGGTAGTCTTAGATCCTTACCTGATCGTTTCTTTTTTATACCCGCTTCCAGTTTCTCTCTTTCTTGCCTTCCCTGCAGCTGTACCAACGGCTCCTAGCGCGGCGGCTTTTGCTACCGCTGGAGCCGCTGCCGCAATCAACGCTGGTAACACAGCGAAACGTTTGAATATACCACCTGATTTTATCATGCTTTTGTTCGCGGCCGCAGTGACCTGAACACCATTTTTATATTTGTTGGCATAATTGAAGTGTTTTATCTGACGAGTTGTCAATGATAGTTTATTCTGACCACCAGACATGTGATTGTGCCTCAGCGATATTGTGGTTCCACATTTTGTAGCTGATTTCGATTGGAATTTTTTAATTTGACCAGGCGTTAATGTAACACTAACAAGACTTGACGACATTTTATTTAATGACAGTTATATCTATTTTGTCTACAACATGATTTCCACTGGTGCATCAACTGCTCTCATTCGTCCACCAACACCTTCGAGTACCATTGATTTGTCACTGAGAATGACTGCAACTGCTTTGTAATTAACAATATCACCGTGACGAGTTACACGAGCTCTAAAATGTATGTCAACTACGGATTGTCTGGTTAAGTCAAGATGTTCCAGCGTAAAGTAATAGATGGGATATCGGTTTTTAAAACCAAATTGTGATATTTGCAGACCAGTATTCACATTATTATCGCGTCCGATAAATGTCAACAAACGATGATACGCGCGTGCAATTTGGATGGTTCCGTAATCATGTAGTATATCCTCAGATGGTTCCTGTTGGCCGTTTATTCTCAATGATACTTCATTAACACCTATTTGATCAAATATCATATGGTTGAATGTTTGGTTATTTAATCGCGCTCTATTCTGTAACGCAATAAATAATTGACGTGGCGCAGCAACGCCTTGTTGTGATGCCATGTGCCATGTAAGTGTACCATCAATATTATAATCCATGGTATCCGTTGTTGTTGTTAGCCAACTTAGCAGTGACTTTCCCTTATGGTCCGTAAATGATAGTAATCTTTCTTCCATGGTGATATACGGAGTCACTACTGGCATCCACAATGATAGTTTTGATATAATGACTTTACCATCAGCAACACCAACACCATGCCAGATTGCATCATTATCATCACTCTTTTGCACTACTGTCTGCCTCGCTCCATGGATAACTTTTCTATCATTTCTGCAAAATCCGAATATATGATGTAGTGGAATCGCGCATGAAAATTGTCTACGCTGTCCTTGCAACATTGATACGCGTGTTGCAAACCCTAGGTAGTAATCGGAATTAACGATTTTTATAAAAGCAAAGGCATCAGCTGGTATTGCTTCGTGTACAAGGGAACCAACTGTTTGTGGATCAGATGCAGTAGCTTGTGGTGTCAACAATTTAGTATATTGACGTGTTCAGCGTGACCGGTGAGATCTTTTGCGAAGATCATAGATGGACCTGCCGATCTTGTATAATCTTCAGAATATCTTGCAAACCCCACTATTGTTGTTGCAACATCAACCTCACGTACTATAGATTCAATTTATTTTCCATCAATCATATATCTAGCACTTTCGAATAGCGCCATGATACCATTATTGACAAAGCCAAGTCGGATATGTGGGTTATCTGCATATGGTGGAATTTTATGGGCAGCATCATTTGTTACGAGCTCTCCATCTACTTCGAGAAATGCTTCAGCGGGTAGAAAGTATTTGCTGGTAACATGGACTTGAAGTTCGATTCTTGATCGATGATCCGGTTGTACGGCATAATAGGAATAGTATTGATTATCGCGTACAGAATCATTCTTGGATACTGGGGCGTCCATATCGAACGCTGAGTCACAATCCGATTTGAACATATTATTAAAATATTTCTTGATCTAAATCGCGATCTTGCTCGCGATTTCAAATCACTTCCCGCTATCATATTTGCAGTAATATTTCCCTGAGTGTCATATCCTTCATTTATCCGTGATGCTATATTCTGATCCACTACGTTCTTTATTATTTTACTAATACCCGCGGACAAAAGTTCCGTAGATGGTAGTTGCTCTAGTCATTTTGTCATTGATTTATTTCTTAGCTGAACTAACTCTAGTAGTTTTTCTTTAGCCGCGCTAAATGCTTTCCCGGCAACATCACCAACAGCGCTAATACCCTTATCACGAATAACATCAATAGCTTTCATTGATAACTGTTTTGCGAATGGTGCTATTTTTGGAGCCATTCTTGCAAATAACCCTGCAATGGTATTGCCGAGACCATCTCGATAGTACACTCTATAAACAGACAATCGTGAGTTAACTACGTAAGTCATGGTTGTTTTATTGTGGTTGTAGTGTATGATCCTCTTATTTAAATGTTATTTATCTAATCGCAAAAACGTTAAAGATTTTCATTGCTAGCAATTTCCGTGATTAATCACTATGGTAACCGTCCGCTAGCTCATCAATAAACTCTCGATATACACCAATATCCATGATACCACCCTCAAATAGTCTTCTGCAGATATCAGCGGCGTCATTATTTAATTTCCGGTGAGTTATTTCCGGCTCGTTTCCCTCCTAAAAGAACTTCTAATCGTGATATGTCTCCGAGAATAGTATTAGGACAACGAACTAGACCACTGCCTGAAAACCCCCTTTGAGTTCCACTTTGAGAAAATCCCTTTCCATTTGTTTTTTTTTAGTGATACCAGTTGCACCTTGCAAAGAGGATTTTTCTATATCAAAACGTTTTGATTGCTCTGGTAATCTACGAAATCCTGGATCCGACTTCTTTGTTGCAGATGATTCAGCCTTTTTATTTTATCTATAAAATTCTTATATGTTTTATCATTAAATGATACCTTACCTACTTTTGTATACACATGATAGAATCCATTATACAACGATTGTTTATCAAGGAGATTATAATCATCGTGGATATACTCTCTTCTGTGATGACAATTATTAACGAAGATAACAGCTAATTATATGTAGTATTAAATCTAATATCTCTTATTTCATCTAATTTACCCGGAATGAATATATTATTGAATGCAACTCTTTTACCCCTTGTTCTTGTGTTGTTCATTGTTCAATAATATCACCCTGTTGTTCTTGTTCTCGTTTTATTCTTCTTCAAGTTGTTCTTCTACTTCAAGTCGTTCAAGTTGTCTCTGAAGTCGTTCAGCGGCTATTATATCACACTTTCGGTGTTTTTAAAGATTCCTTTTTTTTGAATTTATCTCTTTGCTATTTTCTCAAGTACAGGAAGAAGGGCTAGATTTTTCCCTCGTTGTTCCTCAGGAATATATATAACTTTTTAAGTGGTCGATACGACCTTCCAGGTTGCTGTAGTAATGGGTTTGAATAATTGTTCAGTTCCCGTTCTGAATCAGTATGAAATTCTCGTCTCGTTTGGAGCTTATTTAGAACGGAAACACGAACTGGAATAAATCTCTTAATCGCAGCCAATCTTTCGCGAGCTGATCTAGTTGTTAGGGCTTCACCTACCATTAGAATATAATATATGATCTAAATTATAAACGCAAAATCCACAGATAGCTACGCGTTTCATTTTTTTCAAGTGAAAATCGAAGGCAAAAACACCAGGAATTCATGTAGAGAAAATCGATTTTCATGAAATCTTGTCGACGGATTAGCCAAAAAGAGTACAAAATCAATGAAAAAAACCCATCGAAGATTCGACAATCACGATGAAAAACACCATACAATTTTCCTCACAATGATAAAAATCTCATCAAAATCGATTTTCTCTAAATGAATTGGTTTTGCCCTCGATTTTCACATGAAATATTGTCGACGGATTGCAAAAAACTCCACAAAACGACCATTTATGACCAAAAATCCAAAAAAAAAAAATTCCTGAAAATATTTCAGGAATTAACAAATAAAATACGTGAATTCCCACCCACTCAGAAATTCTTTTGAATTTCACTATATTGTTTCATTACTTCCGCGATGGTGATAAATCACCACGCAAAATAAACCCACCATACTTGGAAGTGTATGTTCTGCGTGAGTAAGCATACCTGTCTATAGAATTGTGGATTACTCATACGATGGGTATTGTACATGTTTGTGTTTAGAGTGTCAGAGATTTTTCACTGTGTTTAGGCAACCAAAGGGGATTTTCATTTGGTCTGATGATTTCTTCTCTTATTGTTTTGATTTTCGAGTTTATTGTGCGTTTGATTTCATATAGTTTGCCCAAATCGCATTTGACCTTTACCACAGCAAGGAACAGCGGGATAAATTTGTTGATGCCGTTACAAAATGCAAGTTATTCATTTACAGCGTGCTGAATTCGTTTGATCAACCCATACTGCCTTGGAAGGACATACCTATTATTCCGAGCGCTATCATGAAGATCATGAAATTCAGAGAGAATCTTATTACAATCTAATTTATCTGATAATTGTATTCCTTGCCTTTTTAAATTCGAAATCTGAATTATAATGACACTCATATTGTCGAAATTCATTATATGAAATAATTATATATCTAATATATCTAACAAAAAAATAAGGGTCATTTTTGACCCGTTTTCGTATGATATGATAAACTCCATTCGCTTTAAGGTGTAATTCACATCTTATTGCGCCTAGAGATATTATGCAAGTCATGAAAAACCCCATTTGGAACCCCTAAGGTGTTATTCACATCTGAGCGGGCCCAGAGGTTACAATAAAAGACAACACATCCCCATTTGGAACCCCTCAAGTGTTATTCACATCTGAGAGGCCCAGAGGTAATACAAAGCATAATCTCCGAGAGAGGATCTAACTCGTCAAATAACGGGTTAGAACCCCAACAAGGTATGCTTGGTGAATAGACGTCACATGTACATATATATATAGACGGCACAATCTCTATTCGCTTTATAATGCCCTTGCATGTTATCGCGCCTAGAGATATACATATTAGTGTATACAGGCGGTACATGAGAACACCTAGACTGTTGTTGGCAGGCTAGCGAATTCCAATGAATACGCGCGGAACAAGGGGTAACAGCTGTTTATATACAAACACAGAAGAAAAAACCCACCAATTTACGCGATGTAGAGTGGTTTTCCCATGAGATCATAGTGGAATTTCCGTAACTCCGTTTCAGAAAGTATATACAAGCCCACACGAGTTATTCCCCTTAATGCTACATGTAATAATTCAGGTATATACGAATTGAATTATATGCCCGGTTCTCTAGGAAATCGCTGATTGATATATTTGTTATGCAACATATCGTACTGAGGATATACAAATATAGAATTACTTTCTAGCTTCATTCATTGTTGAAAATACTCATTCTTCGTTATAGGTTTTGCATTTTTCAAGTGTTTTCCAGTCCCTACTCATTTGCTATTTTCACTCTGAGTAATAGCCTGTAGATTCGATAAAGAATTGTTCTTAGGATTGGAATCAATATGATCGATTACAAAACCATCTTTTATCAATCCATGGAAACAATCGTATACGATTCTGTGACAGTAATATTTTGTCCCACCAGCACTAAACATAAGATTTCCAAGATTAGTGTCCGTCTCTAATGGTTTCTTCAGGCTGAAATTTCTGACAATACCATCACGAGATGCTTCATAATCGATGATGACGGGGTGTGATTAAACTTCTTGGTTAATTTATATACTATAATATTATTTGTCTAAGTCATTTTTTTAAAATTATTACTTGAGAATCTATCAATGTAGCCTTGAGGTTTTCTTACGATTTTTCTCTCTGACAGAGTTAATGATGCTAACACAGTCAGAGTCATTAACGGAATCTTTGATGGAGTTCTTGATGGAATCTTTGATTCTCTTATCATAATAGCGCTTTAGCTCTCTGTATCGCTTACCACCACAACTGAGACACAACTGCGACTTACCAAGCACACCTACTCCACATCGTATGCAGGGTAAAGACCCCAAACTTCCACGACGTATGCTTTGTAAATGATATCCACAGAATTCATTTCTGCATGATTTGTTACAAGCGGTTACTGATCCTATCATAAGCCATTTGCAATGATTCATTATATAATAAATTGTTTATTTAAATACATGTTTTAATTATAATATGGAGGAGTTCGAGAGATAATCGAAATTTACGCCTTGGAAAAATGTTAAATTCAATCTCGATAAAGTCTCCACTGATGTACCAAAAAGTCTAATAAGTGATAGAAGCATGATATGTAGAATCCGTGATTGTTCTAATGAATTCAAGCTCGATGGAGCATCTCACTATTGGTCAACACTTCTAATTGATGGTAGTGTTGATGCTACCATGAACGAAGAAAGAGCAGCAGTGATAATCTCGCTTCTTGACTAGAAAAAGTATTTTTTTTTAGAGTGAAATTCATTATCCGCTCAGAAACAGGGAATTGGATTATACACGACAAATTTGAATCCATCACGAAAAATAAGAGAACCGTCACTGTGAGTAAGGATTCCAAACCAGGAATTCAGACTGAAAATGTTTAACCGTATTACGAGAGATCCTATCCTGTAACCGCGTTTTGTTTATGGGATCTATCCGATAAATGATACACCGAGAATTGAAAAATTAAAACCCATGAAATATTCGTCGTTGAATTGTGTAGCAGAACGAATGAGTTTCCATGCGTAGCGTGGAAACAAATTGACGGATCTAAGACGCAAAATAAATCAATGGGGATTAAAAGTGAAGGAGAGCGGAGCAACAATTCAAAATATGGCCGCGTTAGAGCGGATACTAAATTCCCAATATCCGTAGAGACGGTAACAGGCGAGAAATTATATGAACCGAAATATAAATCGAGAGGATCTCCAATCAAAATTATTGACCATAATGCACACGCTTGGACCTCCGCAGTAACAATATTTCCGCGGGATGGAATCATAAAATATTACACAATAAATTTATTTTATTTTATTTACGAGTTATATAAAAACGATCCTGTGTCAGTGTGGTTACTTCACAGTTTTGAAAACGAAGAGAGTAAATTCGATCAATTTGTAAAACCCAATGGCGAAATATATCGTACTGAAGCCCTCCATGACGAGATGAAAAAAACTAGCTAGTGGTTTTTCAACGGATTACGACGAGCAATTATTAACAAACTGTTGTACAATACCGTCAGTTGCAGCTCATTTCAGGAGAACGATGAATCTATGGAAACCAACACGCGCAGAATTTCTCTCAGATATCGAATCAAGCTGCATGCAATATGGCCATGGCGGATTATGGAATACAAAATACGACCCTGAAAATATCATTTCGGTTGATATGATTGCGTGTTATCCGGCAGTTTGCTTGGGTATGGAGAGTGTTCTGAGTACTTCAAAAGATTTGGACATCCCACACACAAGATGACCCGTGTTTCGATTAATGGACAACTGCCCTATTTTGATTTAACCAGATTCGCTCGTGTGGAATCATTTGAATTGGCTAAAGGACTTCGTCCGTGCTGTTATGTTTGGTTTAGTAGACACATCTCTGAAAACACTGGATGCCAATAGTGTCATTACGGTATATGATTGATTCTAAAATGCTGATATCGCTGATTGTCAGTGAAGCAATTATATTATATCGAAAACAAACTGAAGTCTGGTTACCACAACCCGATAGTCTAGATAGTATAATCACCGAAAACAAAAAACAATTTCCTAATCTAGACGAAGAATATATAGCGAAATGGGCCAAAGAAATCTTTGAAATTAGAAATAAACACGCAGAAGATCTCGGTAGAAAAATATTAGGCAAGTTCACCGGGTGGAAAATACAACCACAAACGATATTTTTCATGGTTGATTATAGATGATGCTGAATATGATTTTATAATCGCAGATGTAACATCTAGGGGTATATACGTCGATCGTAAAGACGCTTTCTTGTCAGATGGACAAATTGGGTACAATTCTTACTTACACAGATGGAGAAAATCCTCAGTATACGTACTTAAGGGCGTCTATGCTGGCTTATGCTCCTATGAATTTACTTTCGATGATAAATAGATTTCCTGAATCCGCATTTAGAGTCGCCACTGATTCATTTTATATAGATATAAAACATAAAGAAGCAATGGCCGAATTCACTGATTCAGACGATTGTTGGGGATCATGGATAATTAAAAATGAAATACTGCGTGATTACTCCAAATCAGCAGATGCTACAATTGAAAACAATTACTTGAAAAAAAATCAGATATCAGAACTTTCTAATGCACCGTTGTGTTCCGATCCAGTATGTAGATGTAAAACCAGTTACTTAAACGGCTGTGGTGGGTCAGGTAAGACGACTCGTGCAATCGAATTATTTCGAGGGAAATCAAACATGACTGTGCTAACACCAAAACACAGACTTGCAAGAGAGATGAAACAACGAGGAATTAATGCTTGCACTTATCACATTTTCTTTCGATGGAAAGGTGACGAAGGGACTCTTGATCGAATGGGTGAGAAATATATTCCTGAAATCCTCATTTGTGATGAGATATGCACAGTGTCGTTAGATTTATTACAAAGGTTTCTCGATTGGTTGTTGCTAGCGAATACAAAAGTGATAATGTGTGTCTATCATGGTCTACCACCACCATTTGTCCGTTTATCCCCTCAAATTGGGCTGAAGAATTTTGTAGACTATTATGAAGAAATAAGTGCTGATCATAGATCACTTGATAATGAATTACGCGAGTTCAAGAAACTAATCAGATTACAACCGGATATAATACAGTGTGAAATAGCGCGTAAAATAATTTCAGAAACCCCATTAAATGATTTCTTGGAAGCGTGGAGACAAAAGATTTGATAGTGGAAAGTAAAAAGATAGCCAGAGGCATACTTCATATGAAGTTATTTAACACGCATAAAGAAATATTTGCAACACTTCCAGTACCATTGTGTTATAGACCCAAGGATACACCAAGACAAAAAAATCGAAGTTGATATTCCAGGCATGACAGAAAAGCAGATTCAAATGTTAAATGATATTGTGTTGGTTGATATCAGTGTTGTCGAATATATAATGCGTGCTGATAAATCCCCATGGAAGCTATGATACACAGCGATGATACATTCTTCGCAGAGGTTGACTATATCCGATACAATTGTTTGGATCATATATAATCGCACTGAGTGGTCGAATTTAGTTTATCTCGCAGTGTGCAGAGTACGCAGAATACATCAACTTCAAAGAGTTGTTTTAGATTATAATGACTTAAAAATCAATGATATTGTCAGCGATGACATAATCAGAAAAAAATCTCTTGTTATGAACAGCAGGATAAAAAAAATAACAGAAAATTTCATACTGAAACCACAACAGATTAATCACTGTGCGAGCTGTAATCGTATAATGCATTGGTGTTGGTGGGATAAAGACCCCAGCCTATTTACCGTAGACAGAAAGAACAGCAGTGTTGGTCATACCAGAGATAATGTGATGCTGAATTGTCTTGAGTGTAACAGACGAAGAGATGCTAATTAAGAACACGCGGCGGTAATTAAGTATCATCGGATATCACTTGTAGTTGTTCACGAGTAATTTCGCGCTGAGGAGCAGTAGAATCCAATCTATAGATTGCTGGTCTACCAGTGGATCGTGTTATGTTAGATATTTTATGTGCGGTGACACTCCAAATAGGATCAGTAGCTCTTTTTTTGCCACCTTCGAGCTCTCCTGGTTCATATAAATATCTAACAGTGACATTACCGAATACTGGTTATTTTGAAAAATCATTTTGCGGTTTTACATGTATATACTTTTTTTAAATTGCGTTGTTAGGTTTCATGTTGCTTGTTCGAGTAATCTCATTATTTAGCGTGGTAATCACGCCTGGTAATCTCTTGACCCATTCACGGAATCGTTTATCCTGAATAAATTACTTCGTTTATTAATATCCAAATAACTGCTCAGCAAGTGTGCGGTGTGCGATTAGATCGTTCAAGAATTGCCTTATCGCGATGTAGTGCAGTATGTCCTCGTCTGATATGGTGACATTATGATGCTTCCTTGTTGATAACACTGCACTCTGAAATTCCTTGCCAGGTTCAAATTGTAATAGATTTGGCCAATGCAGAGGACCACTACGATAAATCCTTTCAAATGCAGTAGCCACTTCAGTTGATGATTTTGTTTTTAAAGGTTATGCTTGTTTATATCGACTCGCAACATCAACTACGGTTAGCGCATACTTGTAAACACCATCATGCGGCAGAAATAATATATCGGCCTGATGAACCTCATTAACGACGCTGACATCAAAATGCGAGAAGTTAATTTGTTTAGGCGGTGGTAGATATATTTGCAATATCGCCTGTTTGCATAACCAATCCGCTGCAGTGGTATTTTCACCTTTGCAGCGCTATCGAGTTTACTGATTACTGATTTACCCCTCCAATATCCTTTTGGGGAATAATAAATAGATTCCATGATGTTATTAATTACCAGCACCCAACATCAATTTACTTTTCATCGCCGATTTTATCAACCATGAAGCCAATTTTTCTTTGAAGGATTTATCAGTGATAGACTTCAACACATGAATCAATTTTACATCTGCGATATGTCTGTGTTGCATATTGCTGCTTTTGTAAGCAACATCATGAGCATGACTCACCTAATCAATAGCGTTTATTGGGTTCTCACCGGGTTTGAGTTGGTTTTGATCATCGAGTCGGATATCGAGTCTGGTTGCCGGTCCACAGTAACTATATCCTGGAAGGTGTTTCTCTCCTGGATATTTTGCCCAAGGTGTTCCTGGGAGTTTTACTAACTTGGCTGCATTATCACCTTCTCGGTTTTTTTAAATCCTCGATTTTATCAAGGGAAACAAATCCAAATGTTTTTGTACCACATTATACACACTTGCCAGTAAGTGCTGATCTGTTATTGCCTGTTGTAGTCGTCGTCAAGTCATTTGTTCTAGTACGCTTCTTACACTTCACACAATATATTAGATCCATAATTTATTTATAATAACATGAATGTAATTGATTTTTCTGCAAGAAAACAACGAGAACCCATTAAGCATCATGAAGCGCTACCGAATTCTATTCGCATGATTATAATCGGACCATTTAGAAGCGGCAAGACACAGTTATTACTTAATTTGATAACGAGATGAATGAAATGGGATAGGTTGTATTTGGTAGTCCAGAGTGTAGATAATCAGCGATGTTACGATGTGTTAAAGGATTTTAACGAGAAAGCAAAATCGGAAATCTATTAGGATATTATTGAGTTTATAACTGATACCGAAGAAGTACCGAGCATTGATGATATTGATGAAAATATTAGCAATTTAGTTGTATATGATGATGTCATGCTAGACAATCAAAAGAATCCCGCTAGGATATTTTGCAGAGGTAGGCATAAAAATAATACCGATGTGATATATGTCACTCAACGATACACTCAAATACCAAAAGTGATCAGAGATAATTGCAATATTCTTGCGGTATTAAATGGAGTAGACACACATACGCTACGAAATATTTGGCAAACTTGGTGCGGCGGTGATAAGGATTATAATCTCTTTAGCAGTTTCTTCAGTCGAGCTCAGTTAAACCCAAATAGATTTGTAACGATAAATTTGCATGACCCGAGATCAAGATATCGTATCGGAGTTGATTAAATGTTCAGTTAAAACAATTCGTGTCCAAAACGCAATCAGCATCGGGTCTGTCTGGAGACAGAGTCTCAATAGCGTGACAAACAGAAACCATTTATCTTTTTTTGTCTGCCTGAATTGATTTCCGTTTGAAATCCTTTAGGAATTTATTTGAAATAGTTTCGGTTTGCTTGAAATAGTTTCGGTCTGTCCACCCTCTCTGCTGCTAGTTTTATGACTGATCAACTACCTAGGATGACCCCAGACATATTGGATGTTATATGCATACGATCTGTTCCTAAATCTAAGAAAAAAGTGCAACAAATATTAAACAGGTTGTTATATATCGATCAGACATGTAACGATCCAGGGTTTCTATAAATGCTACAGCTTTCGCTCATTGCGTCATCATGAAGCACTTGCATATTGTTTTATTATCTTCTACTTGAACTTGGTATCAACAACGCATGCAACGTGATAGACCAATGACATTGTCTTAATTCTTAAAGTTATGAGAGTAAATGTTACTGATAATGGTATTCTTATTATTAATAAGATATACGTGTTAATCATCACTTTATGTTTATTATTTGTAATGTTATACATATTTTAGATAATGCTATGCATGCAGTGGACATTTTCATATATACAATTGTTATTAATAATGTTAATACATTATATCTTACTAAGAAACAAATTAACAGTACATCACGAATACTGCATGCAAAAACACCCAACACTTATAATCTTGCTAAAGATTGGAGATGAGATACGTATAATAAATAAATCATATCTAATACATTATCAAAATCAATACGGAACAGAATGCTTTTCTTTGTAGTAAGTTGGTAAATTTAGGATATACTGGTAGTATATACTATCGTCTAAAGCATTAAGGTATTTTCAGCACATCTGTTGAACAATCTTACGTATATACTATCCAATCATTTGGCTGTATTCGTTTATGTACTTTTATCTGTGTCCCTGTTTATATTGATTAAACACATTATGGGCAACTAACGGTTCTGTCTGGATAATTATACATCACATCAGAACGTTCATTTCATGCAAAAGGTTTAAGTGGGTTTACGACAAATCTACGCGGATTTCATTTTGACCTTTGTCCTTCTTACTCTCTTCAGGCCGACATGACCTACAGGAGTCTCGAGACATATGGAATATATGTGAAACTAGTTCTCATTGAAATTCAAGTTTGCACGGTAGGTAATAATATCTGTCATTTTTCCGATGTAAATAACAATAGAACTCATGGTAACCGAATTTCAATTGTTCGAATTGTAAAGGTTCTCTATTTTTAACTTTTAATGCCAGTAAAAACTTGATATTTTATGACACCAAGAAGATGCGGTTTATTTTGTAGTAGTAACTATTATGAAGCACATTTGGGAACTATTTAAACAAAAACATGTCGGCTGTAGAATATAATTCTAATTGTTCATGGCTGTATTTTTCTAGTCTTCCTGGTTTAAACCTTTCCTATGCCAATGAAATATCTTGGGTATAATATGTGCTTACATATATTTACATACAGCAACAGAGGTCGTTATGGTTCATCGATTTCGAGGTCAATACAAATATTTTTCAGCATCAACAACAAGCAGCAGAAGGGGTGAATCAGACAACATTTTTAGACACGTTTTCACTGAAATCACGCTTAAAAACAATGAAACCAATGACATCAGGCCCCAATGTGTGTGTGAATCTGATATCGTTTCATGGATTAGGATCAAATAAAAAAAACAACATTTTCACTGAAATCATGCTTAAAATCAATGAAATTAATGAAATCCTCCATCGATTTTTTGGGAAAAAGGGACTACAACGTCGTTGTCACTCACTAGAACTTTCAGTTCTGGGTTAACCGAATATTTGATCCACTCCGATACGATATCGTGTTCCAGACTTTGTCTGGGGGCGAAAATCACTACGACGAAAATCACTACGACGAAAATCCTTTCAGGATTTCACAAATAGACTAATCGCTAACACCTCCTCTTGTAAATCAATCAGATTATTAGACTGGTCAGTGAGTTTGAAATTAATTCTGGTTAATGAATTATTATGACATCGCATATTGACTGGATTCACCGGGGACTCAATTATTAAAAACCCTGGAGGAGCTGTTGGTGCAAATGAATACAAAATATATCCCTGCTGAGCTTGATTTGATCGTTCTAAATTTATTTGATAGCTTCCTTCGATCACATCACACACTAAATTGAGCGCAATCACCGATGAAATATTCACATTGAACGGAGCAATATGCCTGCCGCCACCATCTGGGTCATTATTGTGTTTGAGGATTTTTATTTCCGGTGATGATGTTTTTTTCCATGCATCATGAATTATTTTAAAACCAACATCGATGGCATCACTGAGAAGTTTTTTTAGTTCTGGTACGTTATATCCTGGTAGTTTGAATGTGGGGATATCCTTCACGGGAATTTTATATTGTTTTGCAAATTCTGTTCTCGTTATAGGATTACTGTCACCTAATACCACTTGAATGATTCGCAAATGAAATGTTTCCATATCGTCGATAATTTTGTTGCATGTTTCTACGCCGCTGATTAATTCATCTCGGGTGAGAGAGCCGGATTTAAGAGATATTAACAACAGCGAAAAATCATTATTCATTGCTGTGAAATTTTTAATGATTTCAGGTTCGTCAACAAAATTATGTCCCCCTATTCCCTCCCCTGGCTTCTTGATACCAAAAAAATCTATAGTAATCTCGTGATCTTCATAACTCTTTATTGGATTATCAGGTGCTATCACGTCGGTGACATAATCAGTTTTTTTGTGGTTCTGGTAAATCAACGGGTTTTTCCCGGGGTGGGATTTCAGGCCATCCCAGTACGGTTCTAATAGAACTCTGATAGATATCTACGACGTATCCTTCTGTGCTTATTTCAATGGCAGATGATAGTGTCGGCACATAAACTGTTATAGCTATTTTTGACTCTACTCCAGTAATCGATTTTATTCTACGCGCGAATTCATCATTGATTTGTTCAATTTGATATGATCCGGTTGGTATGGAAACAACATTCTAGTCTGGGGTACCGTCGGGTTTATTCTTATTTGCAAATACCAGTGAATTATTGGGTTGTTGACCACCAAATGATTTTGACCTAATATTTGGCCAACTGTGGTATACTCGTAATTTTGCTAGCGCTATCTCCTTCACTGGGACCGGAGAGGGGAAATTCACACTGAATTCTGGATTCGTTGAGGTTATTGAGATCATGCTTGTTTGTACTGGGTTTGTGTTCTCCACTATTTGTTGAAGTAATTCCATCTGTGTTGTCATTGTTATTATACTCATGTTTTTGTACTTCTAATTTTGACATCGCAGAATCATATATATCTACCATCGCTGAAAACTCACTCTCTGATATAATTGTATCATCGAGCGATGACGATATCAATGAGGATAATTGCGAGTATGCAGTGGACACAACATGAAATTGAATTATGTAGTCTTGTAGTTTCCGTTGGCTGCATGAGGATATTTTTTTTGTGATTATTGAAATAATTCCAGCGATTGTTGTTGCCGCAGAAATGCAAATTGGAACAGCTATCGGGGCCATCATTGTCACTGAAGACAGTATAATACCAGCTCCGGTGATTACACCACTCACAGCGTACACAGTAACATCAATTGCGGTAATTCTCCTGCGATATTTTTTAATTTTCATTGCATACTCCTCAGACAAGGTTTTGAGTCTAGTTTGATACTCTCTGACCTGATCATAGCGATATTGCGATGATGAAATCATTTTTATTTTAAATACGCTATCGTTTTCAATTACGATTTACTTAAATCAGCTACGAATTCCACATACCACGTTGTTGAGACCCTAACCAAATTTTTATCAGTAGATGTGATTGTAAACTTTTCAGTTGTATTCTTGTCGATGATCGTTGAAATCGTATTATTGACCCCGGATGAACTGGACGATGAAATATTAAATTGAGATAATGGTGTTAATAGTGTTAATCGATAAATACCCTTAACTGTTGCAGTGATATCTAATTTGTTGTTTGTAGGTGACCACTCAAATGATCCGTGTTGGATTGTATATACTATGTTGTTAGTTTTCTCATGAGGAATTTTTGTTTTTTCAATGACTGTTATCATCCTCGAAAAATCACCTTTGACGTCTTCGATGAAAGTTTTCGTCTCATCGATGGATTTTTTAATATCAGGGAGTTTTAGTTCAATTTTATCGAATGTAGTTCCAATAAATTTATCAATGATATTTCTACGAAATGCGGTAAACTGTTTTATGTGTTCTTCGGTTTTAGATTGAAGTGTTGCTAGTTCTAACGCAGAATCGTTGAGAGTTTTAAATCGATCTGTAATCGTCGAAAAAAGTACACCTGGTTTGAGTTTACCCTGATCGGAAAATAACGCGATAGTATCCTCGATTGCGTTTCGTTGTTTAACTAAAATATCATCCAACGACACATCACTGGATTTCAATTTACCCTGTTTGTCTTGAAATACAACTATTTCATTAGGATCAACACTTGTTAAGTTCAACGTCTCAGCTATTTCATCTTTGATTAGTTTTTTTACATCCTCGACAGAATCAGGGAGTGCAGTGCCATCAGGTTTGGGTTTCAAAGATCTCCCCCAAATATCAATCATGTTATTGTAAAACTCTTTCTCTCTCTAAAAAGCGATTGCTGGTGTAGTCATTTACGACAATATGAGGTGGTTTTCTAGATGCTGAAATAGTGTCAAGGACATTTAATACTTCACTGCCGCATATCGGTGGGTCATTGATTTGTTGTGTTGGTAGCGTAGAATACCAAGTCTTCATTGGAAGGGTTTTTATATACCGCATAAACTCTTTTGGTGGGGCTAATCCATATGAATCAAAATAGACAATCCCACGTGGATCAATAGCGTATGCAACCCAGTGAGTTCCAGGTCCGGTGCTGTTATCGAGATTAATAATACCTGTTTCAGTTTTGTTTGGTTGATGTGGTAATTGATCTTTCATAAAAACACCTCTGAAATTTTTAATCACTAGTTTTTTAGCAGCATCCATTAAATCAAAATTGGACATGGGAATCATAGGTTCGGAAATTGAAGATTTCTGAATTAATAAACCGTTCCTGGTAGTCTCAGGCCTGATCCGTGAACGGATCTCCCGCTGTACCATGAATACGGGGCTCCTGGTAGTCTTAGACCCTTTCCGCTGTACCATGAATACGGGGTTCCTGGTAGTCTTAGACCCAATCCTTGAACGGATCGTCTCTTTTTTTTATATCCTTGTCCAGCTGCCTTTTTCAACGCCATTCCTGCTGCAGTACCAACGGCTCCTAACGCTGCTGCTTTAGCCACCGCTGGGGCTGCTGCTGCAATCAATGCTGGTATTGCAGCTAACAATGGAAATATACCGCCTGTTTTCATCATATTTTTGATAGCAGCCGCAGAGAGAGTAATCTGAACCCCTTTTTTATCCTTGAAAGCATCATTGAAATGTTTCACCTGACGAGTTGTCAGCGATAATTTATTTTCACCACCAGTCATTTGATTAGGTTTCAACGTGATTGTGGTTCCACATTTTTTAGCCGATTCTGATTGCAATTTTTTGATTTGACCAGGAGTTAACGTAACACTAATAACACTATATGACATTATATATAATTGATTGATTCTAATTCAATGAAAAATCGAGAAAAATCGTTCAAAGATTTTCTACTGGGGCATCTACCACTCTCATTCTTCCACCAACACCTTCAAGTAGCATTGATTTATCACTGAGAATGACAGCAACCGCTCTATAATCAGCAATACCACCACGAGTCACATTAGCTCTAAAGTGTATATCAACAACTGACTGTCTTGTCAAATCGAGATGTTCCAGTGAGAAGTAATAGATCGGATACAGATTTTTAAAATCATATTGTGATATTTGCAAACCAGTATCGACATTTTGGTCGCGTGCCATAAATGACAACAGACGATGATAAACTCGTGCAATATGATTTTCTGTGTAATTAAGTTGTATATCCTCGGATGGTTCCTGCTGGCCGTTTATTCTCAGTGAGACGTCTTTCACACCTAATTGATCAAATATCATATGGCTTCGTTCTTGATTATTAACTCGTGTGTTATCCTGTAACGCAATAAATATATGACGTGGCGCAGAAACGCCTTGATTTGATGCTAGGTTCCAAGTGAATAACCCGTTGATATTTGATTGCTTCACATCTGTACTCACGGTTAGCCAACTCAACAACGACTTTCCTCCTTGATCCATAAATGATAGTAATCGTCCTTCTGCGGTGATTGCTGGAGTCAACACTGGCATCCACAATGATATTTTTGTTAAATCGACTCTACCGGCATCAGCATTGGCGGCTGCAGCATTTGCTGGAATCCTCCAAATTGCATCATTATCATCACTTTTTCGTACAAGCGATACTGTATGCTTCGCCCCGTAGATAACTTTTCTGACGTTTCTACAGAATCCAAATATGTGATGCAGTGGAATCGCGCATGAAAATGATTTACGCTCTCCTTGCAACATTGAGTTTCGTGTTGCGGCTCCTAGATTGAAATCAGGATCGTTGTTTATAATCATATTCTCGATACCAGCAACATTAGCAGGGTTAGCAGCACGATCCCTTGGTTGTCTTATAATAAATTGTTTTCCTCCAGCGGTATTCTTAGCATCTTTTGCAAACATCATAGAGGGTCCTGCTGATCTTGTATAATCATCGGAATATCTCGCTAACCCGATTATTGTTGTAGCCACATCAACATCACGATCTATGGACTCAATTTCTTTTCCATCAATGAGATATCTAGCACTCTCAAATAGCGCCATAATACCATTATTGAAAAAACCGACTTGAGTACCAGCTGGATACGGTGCTGGTACAGCAGTAGTATCAGCAGCTGTTACAATTTCTCCTTCTACTTCAATAAATGCTTTACAGGGTAAAAAGTATTTACTGGTATCATGGACTTGAAGATCAATTCTTGCTCGACTATTTGAGTCTATGGCATGATAGGCGTAATATTGATAATCGCGTACAGAATCATCCTTGCCAACTGGGGCGTCTATATCAAATGCTGGATCAGATGATTTTTTGAACATTTTATTCTATTTATCAGAGTCTAAATAGTGAAATCGTAAACGATTTTTCCATTTTCATCGACGTAGTTTTTTAAGGCCACTTCCTGCTATCATGTTTGCAATATTGCTTTGGTCCCCTTGATTTACCATCGACGCTAATTTTTCATCTACTGCGTTATTTATTATTTTACTAACACTTGCAGGCATTTCTTCTGTAGACGGTAACGGTTTCTTTTTTCGTCTCACTAATGATGTTATTTTATCCTTCGCAGTTGAAAACGCTTTCCCGGCAAGATCTCCAACAGTACTAATACCCTTATCACGAATAACATCAATGGCTTTCATTGATAACTGTTTAGCTAACGGCATCACTTTTGGGGCCATTCTTGAAAAGAATCCTAAAATGGTATTGCCGAGGCCATCTCCATAGTATGCTTTATAAACTGGAAACCGTGAATTAACTACATAGACGGGGGTTGGTTTATCATGATTGTAATGGATGATCATTATTATAAAAACAATAGTGTTTTCAATTGTTATTTAATCACTATGATACCCATTTGCTAACTCGTCAATGAAATCTCGATATGTTTTGATATCCATGATACCGCCGGCAAATAACCGTCTACAGATATCAGCTGCTTCATTAATTATTTCTGGAGAGTTATTTCCAGCTCGGAATCCTCCTACAAGAACATCTAATCGTGATATATCATTGATAACACTATCAGGACAAGTGTTTCCAATCCTTGGATTTTGCAGTCCACTTCCGCTATAACCAGCTGCTTCATCTAGTTTTTCTACATCCGTTTCTTGTAAATAATCATCATCATCATCATCATCAGGTGGTAGTTGTTGTTTTTTTTGTCTCCGTGTTGGTGTTTGACGTCGTTCTTCTAAATCATCATCATCATCAGGTGGTAGTTGTTGTTTTTTTTGTCTTCTTGTTTGTCTACGTGTTGGTGTTTGACGTTTTAGTTCTTGCCGTTCTTCTATTTCTCGTTGTCGCTCTTCTATTTGTTCTCTTTTATAATTACTAATTCCCTTTTTAAATTCCTTGTATCCTATCTCATCCTTATTCAAACGACCAATCCCTTTATTTAGTTTATACAAATAATCGAACCAATCATTACTTGATATTCTATCATTTTTATACTCGTCCTTTAAAAAATCTTTTTTTGAATTATAGCTTTGAGCAGCAAAATTACCAAAGGCTTGATAATCCTTTGATTTCAATAAACTAGGTTTTTTTATTAATATTTTAGCATGATCAGTAAATTTATTCAACAGAAAAACAGTCGTTTTTTTCGGATCAGTTTTTTCAGTTTGTTCAGTTTTCGCTGCTAGTTTTTCAAGTTCACCAATAACAGATTTTCCCGTCTCGGGACCATCTCCCAGTAAAGCACGCTCTACCCCCTTCGCTGCTGTGGTTACTGGTTTAAACAATTCTTCAGACCCCAGAGCAAAATCAGTTTGTAAACTCTGTCGTTGTTGCAGTTTATTTCTTACAGAGTCGCGAATTGGTATAAATTTCTTAATTGCATCTAGTCGCTCACGAGCCAATCGGGTCGTTAATGCTTCATTGACCATTATTTGAAATCAGAAACCATTTTTCAATTGCAAAACACTTGACATGTCGGATGATTTTTGATACGGTCATGGAAGTGTTATTTCATCGTGAGACCCCTTCTATCAATGATGGAGCAAGTGTCATAATTGTATATAAAATAAATAATACTGACAGTTGCTCCATTCTATTTTGACATGTCGGATGATTTTTAACACGGTCATGGAAGTGTTATTTCATCCTATAACAGCTTCTATCAATGATGAGGAAAGTGTGGAAATTGTATATAAAATAATTAATACCAGTTTCCTCATTCTATTTTTGACATTTTCAATCCAAAAATGCTAAAAAAATGAAAATCTCTTGAGGGTCGGAATGATAAAATGGTCGGGCAATCAATGGTCAGGCAATCAATGGTCGGTCAATCAAAATTGTTCATTTTCTTGAATTAATGCCCGTAGGTTTCTAATTTTAGAGTTGACTTCTTTTTTCAATTCGTATTCGTTACCTAATTCTTTTCGTATTCCTTCTACGATAGTATACAACGGGACGAACACACTGATGTCACTGGAAAATGAAAGAGAGTCCTTAATAGAATTCTGAATTTTTTTGATGAGTGCATACTTCTTGGGTAGCATATATTTGTTAGTGCTAACCCCGTATTCTATATCCTGAAAATCAGACACAATTTGATCAGGATTTAATCCATCTGATAGTTTGATATCCTGATTTTTCAATTTTGCTATTTCAACTATGATGCTATTCATGTTTTCAGAATTCATTATTCTATAAGAATGACATATCTCTAATTGGAAATTATGACGCATTAGACATAACTGAATCGAATTTTCTGTCCCGTCTTTTTTGAAATAGCCGATCGATAAATCCCCTCTGCAACTCTTCGTACTGAAGATCGACAAATATTGAAATACTTGCCGGCTTCATTCATTGATTGAAAAATCATTTCTTCATTAGTTGTTGTATTCAAAGATGTCACAGGTCTCTTCCCAACCGTTTTGCAAGTGCCAGTCTCCCCTCTTTTCAAATTCTCACTCTGTGTGATAGCTTGCAGATTGGATAAACAATTGTTTTTCGGATTAGAATCCTTGTGATCGATAACAAAACCATCTTTGATCAATCCATTAAAACATTCAAATGCGAAACGATGATTGAGATAAGTTTTCTTTTCTTTTCCTCCGCCAACAGTAAACATCAAGTACCCGTGATTATTCACAAAACCAACTGATTTTTTCAGTCTACGGTTTCTGACAGTACCATCACTGGATGCTTCATATTTTGTAATCACTGGATGTGGTCTGAATTCTTGGTTCATATATACTATTCTATTGTTTGTCTAATTCAGTGTTTGGTTCAATAATTACATCACTGGAAAATCTTTCGATATAGTCTTGCGGAGTTCTTATGATTTTGTCAGTGACGTTATCAGGGTCAAAGACTTTTTCAGGGTCATAATTTCTGATGGATTGTCCATTTTTTATTCTTTTATCATAATAACGCTTCAATTCCCTATATCGCTTACCACCACAATCAATACACAATTGTGATCTTCCCTTGACCCCAACCCCACATCGAATACAGGGTAACGGACCAAGACTTCCACGTCGAAAACTTTGCATATGATACCTACAGTACTCATTTTTTCTGCATGATTTGTTACACGGGGTTACATTTCCCATCATGAGCCATTTGCAGTGATTCATTATACATAAAACTTTCATTTAAATGTTTGTTTTATGTATAGCATGAAGGAGTTCAAGAGATTGACTTCGAAAAATGCTAAATTCAATGATGATAGAGAGTTCAAGAGATTATTGAAAATCAATCCTAGATTTAATCTCGATAGACCAAAAAAACGTCAAAAACGTCCAAGAGACGGAAACATGAAAGAGTTTAAGAGATTATTAAAAATCAATCCTAGATTTAATCTCGATAGACCCAAAAAACGTCCAATAGACGGAAACAAACGTAACAAAGGTCCAAGAGACGGAAACATGAAAGAGTTTAAGAGATTATTAAAAATCAATCCTAGATTTAATATCGATAGACCCAAAAAGCGTAACAAACGTCCAAGAGACGGAAACATGAAAGAGTTTAAGAGATTATTAAAAATCAATCCTAGATTTAATCTCGATAGACCCAAAAAACGTAACAAACGTCCAAGAGACGGAAACATGAGATCACCATGGAAGGATGCTCAATTCAATCTTGATATAGTTTCTAATACACCCAAGAATAAAATTCTTGATAAAGCCATCAGAGACTGTTTTAATGAATTCAAGCGTGATGGGGCATCTTATTGTTGGTCAACATTTCGAATTGATGGTGTTGTTGACGCTACCATGAATGATGAAAAGGCAGCAGTGATCATTTCACGTCTTGGGAAAGAAGGAAATATTTTTCGAATTAAATTCATTATCCGTGAGGATGGCAAATGGATTATTAGGGATAAATTTGAACTCATTCTCAGAGGCAAAAAAACTGTCACCGTGAATCAGGATTCAAAACCGGGAATTTTGACTGGAATTGATAAACCCTACTACGAAAGATCTTATCCTGTCACAGCAG
Organism: Unio delphinus; assembly: GCA_029339505.1. Classification (NCBI taxonomy): domain Eukaryota; kingdom Metazoa; phylum Mollusca; class Bivalvia; order Unionida; family Unionidae; genus Unio; species Unio delphinus. Next base: position 24,172,192 of record JAQISU010000055.1, read on the forward strand.
TTGTTTACGGGATCTATCCGCTCAATGAAAAACCTGATATTTCAAAACTAGCACCCATGAAATATTCGACAGGGCTCAATTGTGTAGCAGAACGAATAATAGAACACTTCACAAATGCGTCCCGGGGAAATAAACTCACTGATCTAAGACGAAAAAAAATAACCGAGTGGGAGTTCACGGTAAAAGAGCATGGGGCAACAATTCAGGATATAACTAAATTAGAAAAATCATTAAGATTTCCAATATCGGTAAGGATAATCACCGGTGAAGTATTAAACGAATCGAAATATAAATCACAGGGGGCTCCCATTGAAATTATTGATCATAACGCGCACGCGTGGTCATCTGCTGTAACAATATTCCCACGGGATAGAAGCGTAAAATATCTATCCCAAACCGAAGAGTTTTTTTCAGAGCAGAAATTATTTGATGCTATTTACCATTTGAGTAAAAACGATCCTGTGTCAGTGTGGCTATTTCATAGTAATTCAGACGAGGAATGCAGATTTGATCAGTTTGTAAGGCCTAACGGAGAATTATACCGTACTGAAGAACTGCAGAATCAAATGAAACAACTAGCTAGTGAGTTTTCTGAGGGGGAAATCGAAGATCAATTATTAGCAAACTGTTTCACAGTACCATCCATTGCAGCACATTTTGCTAGAAAGAAAAACGCGTGGAAACCAACCCGAAGTGAGTTTTTATCAGATGTCAAATTATCCTGTCTTGAATACAGCCATGGAGGATTATGGAACACAAAATACACCGCTGATACCGTTATTTCCGTTGATATGATTGCGTGTTATCCAGGAAGTTTTCTTGGGTATGGAGAGTGTGAGAAATATTTCAAACGATTTGGACACCCTACACACGAAATGACCCGTGTTGCTATTAATGGACCACTTCCTGATTTTGATTTAACCGGATTCGCTTGTGTGGTATCAATTGAAATGGCTGAAGGGCTTCATCCGTGTAGTTATCTTTGGATTGGTAAACACATATCTGAAAAACACTGGATGCCAATAGTGTTATTACGGTATATGCTTGATTGTAAGATGTTAAAATCATTAATTGTCAGTGAAGCAATTATATCCTATCGAGCACAGAAATCAGTCTGGTTACCACAACCTGATCTAGAAAAAATAATTAGCGAAGAGCCAAAACTGTTTCCTGATTTTAATGAACAACAAATCATGGATTGGTCCCAACAGTTATTTGAAATCAGAAACAATGAAGCAAAAAAACTTGGACGAAGAATAATCGGTAAATTTACCCAAGGTGGCAAAGATGATAAAACGAAATATTCTTCACGATTGATTATAGACAACGCTGAATACGATTTTGTAATCGCGGATCTAACGAATAAGGGCCTATATGTCAATCGTAAGGACGCATTTATGTCCGATGGAACCAAATTGGGTACAATTGTTACCTACAATGATGGATACCATCCGCAGTACACACATTTGAGAGCTTCTATGCTCGGTTATGCTTCTATCAATCTGTTTTCAATGATCAATAGATTTCCTACCACCGCAGTTAGAGTTGCTACTGATTCATTTTACATAAATAGCAAAATGGCTGATTTTAAGGCTACTGGCAACGAGAAATGGGGATCATGGAGAATTAAGAAAGAAATGATTCATGATTATATTCCATCAGCAGATGTTACCATTGAAAATAATTACTTAGAAAGCAATCAGTGTTCAGAATTTTCTAGTGCACCACCGATTTCTGATCCAATATGCCTGTATAAAACAGTTTATTTAAACGGCTGTGGTGGGTCAGGAAAAACAACCCGGGCAATTGAGTTATTTCGTGGGAAAAATCCAAACATGATTGTGCTAACACCAACTCATAGACTTGCAAGAGAAATGATACAGAGAGGGGTAAATGCTTGCACTTATCACAGCTTTTTCCGATGGAAGGGAGATAAATGGACTCCTGAGCGCATGGGAGAGAAATTTATTCCTGAAATTATCATTTGGGATGAAATAGACACAGTGTCCGAAGATGTCTTAAAAATATTTCTTGAGTGGTTGTTATTGAAGAATACAAAAGTCGTCATGTGCGGTGATCACGGGCAACCACCACCATTTGTCGGTGCATCCCCCCATGAATGGCTAAAGGGTTTTGTAGACTATTATGAAGAAATTGATACCGATCATAGATCACTTGATAATGAATTAAAAGAATTGAAGAAACTAATTAGATTACAACCGGATAGAATCCAGTGTGAAATAACCCGTGAAATAATTTCGGAAACTCCCATGAATGAGTTTTGGGAAGCGTGGAGACCAAACGATTTGATCATTGCAAGTAGAAAAATAGTCAGGGACACACTTCAGATGAAGTTATTTGAATTGCATAAACAAAAATTTGCAACGCTTCCAGTACCGTTATGTTATAGGCCATCGGATACGCGAAAACAGAACATCGAAGTTGATATTCCAGGCCTGACAGAGTCAGGGCGTGAAAAGAAGATTCTCGTATTAAATGATATTGTGCTGGTTGATATCAATGTTGTTGAAGATGCATTGCGTGCTAATAAATCCCCATGGAGGCTAGGATACGCAGCAACAATACACTCTTCACAGGGATTGACTATATCGGATACAACTGTTTGGATAGTAGATAATCGCATAGAATGGTCAAAATTTAGTCTATCTCGCAGTGTCTAGAGTACGAAAAATAAATCAACTTCGAAGAATTGTCTTCGATGATGAAATCATTGGCGATGATGAAATCATTAGCGATGATAATGACACCACAATAGATGATATTATTGATAAAAAACTCTCCGGTTACAAACAACAGGACAAAAAAAAACAACGAGAATTTGATATTGATGCTGAATTAATAATCACTTTGAAGCAACAACAGAATAATCACTGCGCGAGTTGCAATTGTATAATGCGTTGGCAGTATTCGGATAAGGATCCTCGCCAATTCACCGTAGACAGAAAAAATAACAATCTCGGTCATGTCAGAAATAATGTGATGTTGACTTGTCTTGAGTGCAATAGACGCAAGGGTGCTAGTTAAGACCATGGGGTGGCAATTGAGTATCCTCGGGTATCACTTGTAATTGTTGTCTAGTAAAACCCCGTTGAGGAGCAGTTGAATCCAGTTTATAGATTGGATGTCTACCCGTAGATCGTGTTATACTAGATATCTTATGCGTAGTGACGCTCCAAATAGGATCAGTAGCCCTTTTTCTACCCCCTTCAAGCTCTCCTGGTTCATATAAATACCTAACAGTGACATTACTACCAAGAATTGGTTCTTTGAAATCTTTTTGTGGTTTTTCAGGTATCGACTTCTTTTTAATCGCGTTGATAGGTTTCATGTTGATGGTTCTAGTAATCTCGTTATTCAGTGCGGTAACTACACCTGGTAATCTCTTAACCCATTCACGGGATCTTTTTTCTTGGATGAATTCTTTTGCATATTGATATCCAAATAACCGCTCAGCAAGAATCCGATTAAATCGTTCTACAATGGCCTGATCACGATGCAGTGCAGTATGCCCTCGTCTGATAGCGACATTGTGATATTTCATTGTAGATAACACTGCACCCTGAAATTCCTTGCCCGGATCAACTTGTAACAGATTTGGCCGGTGCAGAAGACTCCTTCGATAAATCCTTTCAAATGCAGAAGCGACTTCAGTGGCCGATTTAGTTTTTAACGGTTCTGCTTCTTTGTATCGACTTGCAATATCAACTACAGTCAACGCATATTTGTAACCACGATCATGTGGCAGAAATAATAGATCAGCCTGATGAACTTCATTTGGTCCGGTTACATCAAAATGCGAGAATTGAATTTGTTTAGGCGGTGGTAGATAAATTTTCCATAGTGCCTGTTTGGATAACCAATGAGCCGCAGTTGTTTTTTTCACTTTTGCGGCGCTAGCGAGTTTACTGATTGCAGCGTTACCCTTCCAGTATCCTCTTGGGGAATAATAAATAGATTCCATGTTGTTATTAATTACCAGCACCTAACATCAATTTACTTTTCATAGCCGATTTTATCAAAAATGAAGCCAATTTTTCTTTGAAGGATTTATCAGTGATATAATTCAACGCATGAATTAATTTCACATCTGCTAGATGCCTGTGTTGCAAATTGCTGCTTTTATAAGCAACATCATGAAGGTGACAGGCCTTATCAATGGCGTTTATTGGTTCCTCACCGGGTCGGGGCTGATTTTGATCATTGAGTCTGATATCAAGTCTTGTTCCCGGTCCACAATAGCTATACCCTGGAAGGTGTTTTTCTCCGGGGTATTTTGCCCATGGGGTTCCAGGGAGTTTTGCTAATTTGGCAGCGATATCACCTCCTCGTTTTTTTTTAAAGGTTCCTTGGGTTCCTTGGGTTTAGAAACAAATCTAAATTTCTTTGTACTACACTGTACGCATTTACCAGAAAGCGCTGATCGGTTATTTTTAGTTGTAATCGTCGTCAAGTCATCTGTGCCAGTACGCGCCTTACACTTCACGCAATATAGATCCATAATTTATGTATAGAGATATGAATATAATTGATTTTTCAGCGACTAAAACAAGAGAACCAGTGAAGCATCATGCAGCGCTACCAAACTCTATCCGCGCAATTATAATCGGGCCATCTGGATCCGGTAAAACGCAATTGTTGCTCAATTTAATAATGAGATGGATGAAGTGGGATAAGTTGTATTTAATCGCCCCTAGCGTAGATGACCAACGATGCTATGAAGTGCAAAAAGATTTTAATGAAAACGCTTCAGAGATTGCCGGCGAGGATGTTATTGAATTTATAACCGATATTGACGAGGCGCCATCCGTGAATGACCTCGATGGAAGTATCAACAATTTAGTTGTATACGATGATGTCATGTTAGATAATCAAAAAAATCCTGCTAGAATATTTTCCCGAGGCAGGCATAAAAACACTGATGTGATTTATGTCACTCAACGCTACACTCAGATTCCAAAAGTGATTAGAGATAACTGTAATATGCTTGCTGTATTCAACGGCGTTGATACACATACGCTACGAAATATTTGGCAGACATGGTGTTCTGATATGGACTTCAATCAATTTAGAAATTTCTTTAGTCATGCTCAGTCTGCCCCACACGGATTTGTAACAATAAATTTACATGACCCTCGAACACGATATCGTATCGGACTGGATCAAATATTCGGTTAACCCCAACTGAAAGTTCTAGTGAGTGACAACGACGTTGTAGTCCCTTTTTCCCAAAAAATCGATGGAGGATTTCATTAATTTCATTGATTTTAAGCATGATTTCAGTGAAAATGTTGTTTTTTTGATTTGATCCTAATCCATGAAACGATGTCAGATTCACACACACATTGGGGCCTGATGTCATTGGTTTCATTGTTTTTAAGCGTGTTTTCAGTGAAAACTTGTCTAAAAATGTTGTCTGATTCACCCCTTCTGCTGCTCAACAAGTTGAATAAACTAGCTGAAACATAATACATTTAACGATTTAATTCCTGTATGAGCAGCCTTGTAAATTTTGCAAACAATGCCCTTTTTTGGTTTTTATTTGTTTGTCATAACTATGTTTTGCATTTGCCTTTGAAAAAGACTTATTATGGGTCGAAAGCACTCTGACTAGTTAGATGTTAATTTTGCACTGTTCGTAATGTATATATATATATATATATATATATATATATATATATATATATATATATATATATATATAACAACACTTATAATCTTGCTAAAAATTGGAGATGAGATACGTATAATAAATAAATGATATCTAATACATTATCAAAATCAATACGGAACAGAATGCTTTTCTTTGTAGTAAGTTGGTAAATTTAGGATATACTGGTAGTATATACTATCGTCTAAAGCATTAAGGTATTTTCAGCACATCTGTTGAACAATCTTACTTATATACTATCCAATCATTTGGCTGTATTCGTTTATGTACTTTTATCTGTGTCCGTGTTTATATTGATTATACACATTATGGTCAACCGTCGGTCCAGTCTGGATAATTATACATCACATCTGCACGTGCATTTCATGCAAAGGATTTAAGTGGGTGTATGACAACTCTACGCGGATTTCATTCTGACTTTTGTCCTTCTTACTCTCTGCAGGCCGACATGACCTACAGGAGTGTATATATATATATATATATATATATATATATATATATATATATATATATAGAGAGAGAGAGAGAGAGAGAGAGAGAGAGAGAGAGAGAGAGATGCTGAGCGTAAACTACAATCAGTGATAAAGAACGAATTCAATATTCTGTGAAGGAAACCCAACCATATCACTAGCTCATTTAATGTTTCAACACCAGCCTATTAGAATCCCTAGCCTCTGTTATACGTAATTGCAATTTGCTTGCGTCGTTTGAAACCTCGGGTACGTAATTATGTCTTACCAGCTGTAATGATGAAATAAATGCTTCACGGTCGAGAAATACGTCACTGTGTTAAGAAATAATAAATACATCTTTTTTCTATGTATGCATATTTGACTTCTGACATGAGAAAATGAATAAAATCATTATCAGAATATTATTCATATATAAACCTGTGTATCATTATATTTACTTAATGAATTCATTTTACATACGGGCGAATATGTATGGTTGCATACCTGAGTGTGCGTGTAAGCGAATGTATTAATATAACCTTATACAAAATGTAGGAATTAATGGTAAATAGTCAGCCATTTAATGATGAAATGTGCTATCCGCATTAAATACTATACACCGATATACAGTTACAACAGTGCCGCCATTTGCTTAGTAGAGGCCGGATGTACGAGGAACATTTCCAGGCTCTGTAAAAATGCCAGTAATCAAGAACGTAACTTGTAATCTCACAGTTAGTTGTAAATGAAAACAAACAACTTCTTGATTTGCAAAACTAATTTTTAATTCGGTTTTTAATGCTACTAAAAAGAAACTCTTTAGACACAAAATAGTATTTACAAAATTGCTTCCGAAATTAAAAATTGTTTTTGACTGATAAAGGCTGTGATGTTTGTTTCCTATTTAACTAATTGTAAAATTAGGTTAGTCGCTTTTTTCCCTCCATTAGAAAAAGAAGTAAAAACATTATCTATAAATCAAATAGTAATTCCAACACTTTAAAGTACTGGGCAAAACTAGTTAAATTATAGGCGGATTATTTAAAGCCGTTGGTTTGTTTGGAAAGTCTGTTAAGCATGAAAGGTGATGCCAGTATGCCATGCCATTCTGGTCACATTCATTATATAAATTATAAATCAATGATTGTGTTGACTTAGTTCTGTGCATACTTAGTTCTATGCACTCTTCATCACATTAAACGTTTGCATTATTTAAATCGGCAGGAGGTACAAACAAATGGAGATGTATAGTAAGACTATACATACACAATCAATTTCGGCAATGTGATTTATTTTTAGAACAAATGTTATACCACTGGGGAAAACTTGGACGGTCGGCAGTGAGAAACAGGGACACTCTGTCAACTGGAAACACATTGTTAAATTTTGTTGTGTTTATGCCTTATCAACTATCACTTGACTTATGCCTTATCAACTATCACTTGACTTCTTACAGTTGAGGCTTTACAACACACATTAACGCCATTTTGTTTTTACTCGCAACTGAAGAACAACTACTCTTGCGAAGCTCAGCAATGTATTAATGCCCATTTTGAAACTGTTTATCTGTGAATTATTATTATTATTACAAAATATGGGTGTTTTGTCTTACACCGTAAGCTTAGATTCTAACAATTTGTTTTAGCCTTTGTCACCATTATCACATTTTAAGTAAAACTTTATTTCCGAGACGCATGAAAAGAAGTTATAATAATAAAATAACATTATACAGTCCACTTGTTTTGGCTTTGCGTCACTCCAGTAACATCATCACCAGAAATAAGGGCATACTAGTTACCATTAATATCAACATAACCAGAGCGCCATCATCATCATCATCAATGTCTGAAAATCAAGTATTTCTCGGACATAACAAGCTTTTCATACTGCTTAATATATTTGAAACACTATAATTTTAGTCTGCAAGTCAATCCCACTGGACAGAGGATATCAAAAAGCTGAACGGAATTAAATATCAAGTGAATGCTGAACTAATTCTGGATGAGTTGACTAAAACGTCGGCTTCTCTGTTACATACTAAACCACATGACCATATAATGCTTGTCACAGCGTAAGTAAATTGTTTTGTTCGAAAACACGTAACAACATCATGGTTGACACATATTCAGTAAATTATTTACGTGTATTGCTTTTGCGCCTTTTCTACCAAAGCTCTTTATGAAATTTCATAAATCAATAACAAGATATAAAAATGATAAGCAATAACAAAGGAGACGTCTTTGATGAAAGGGACTGCAAAAAGCAAAAAATGTACTGTGAACATAACTACAATTAAAATAATAACACAACAAAAAAGACCAACATTTCCATAAAAATAATTCCTGTTACTGAATTCATACACTGTAAACTAAAAAAAACGAAATAATAGTACTTTGCTGTGTCTCGTCACATCTTATTCTGTTATCTTTATCTTCTTTTTTCGAAACTATATTATCAGAACTAATTAGCAGCTAAATGCATACATTAGGGAACTTTTATCATTATGCATATTAATACTTGCTGATATATCATCGACAGGACGAAATCTGTCGTAGGTTTCAAAAGGTGTTTTCCTAATCATTTCACAATAAATATTAACAACTGCTAACATTTTTCTTTTTTTTACTTTTAACTTTTAAAGCATAAAGAAAAAAACTAAGATTGATTGGTTGGTTAAAGTGTTTAGAGCGTCAGTTCGGGGGAGCAGGTTCGAACCATCCAAAAGGCTTATTAAAAGAGTACTACCAGCTGCCCCAGCGGTCAGTATTAAGAGATTATTGTTAGGGCTGGTTGGCCTGGCGTCGGGATAATGTGATTGCGTGGGACATTATGCTATGTTTGCAGCATGATGCCACACTGCCGACATCGTAAGCTACAAAATACCACACTGCAGACATTCACACACGCACAATGAAAATAAAATGTATGTTTCGACTCTGTTGACAGGCTCTCGTCGAACGTCTTTGACACTGTACAAGAGATTAAACAGGTTTGTGCGTGAGTTGCATTTTGCATGTATTTTTAACAATATTTCAGTCATTTCATTATGTTGTCTGTAGTGTGGCAGTTGATAATCAAATCTAGCATTGGGGCATCATACCATAGACATATAACATCATGTCGCACACAATGTCATGATTCTAATACCGTGCCGACCAGTCCAAAACATTAACCACTAAATGCGGAGCGTCTAGCGAGTGAGCTGTTAGTAACATCTTTTTTTTTTTATCAATCTTTGATATGAAGCAGCCGGGGTACGAACCAGCGACGTTTGGCATTCGAAGCCCGCGGAGTGGTCATTATCAAACATATCTCATTGTGTGTGTAAATCCGATTTAAAATACATGTATTTAGTGTAAATTATTCAATTTTAGATTAATCTCAAAACGTTGGAAATATTGTTACAGTGAAAACGTTAGTTTGTAAAGAATTATTATTCATTGGTTGTACCTTCTTCTTCAGCTTCTTGTATTATTATCATTGTTATTATTATTATTATTATTATTATTATTATTATTATTATTATTATTATTATTTTAGGTACAATGTGATTCTACCTGGATACGATCGTCTCGGAGGTACATATTCTTTCCGTGTTATTTAGCCATTCAAAATAGGCTTCTAATACAATTATTGTAGAAGACTTCTCTGACAAATAGAGATATTATTATCTGTTTCGGTAGCACAAGAAGTAGTGATCAAGACGTAGACATAGTAGTAGTTGAAAGAAACTGAGAAAACACATTGTAGAAAATGAACATTAATAACAGCAGGTAAGTAATATAGACTATGGGCGAAAAAAACCAAAGCAAAAATGAAAAAAAAAACCCATCAGAAACGTGTTTTAGTAGTGATAATAAAGTTGTAATGGCAGTGGTAAATAATTAAAACTTATTTTTGTGATTCACCTTCATGCGCATATTCTATTACATACTACAAACAGGTAAACATAAAGCATTGTTTAAGAACAACACTGCGTTTTATATGTATATAAAAGCTGCTTCATGTATAATGAAATCTGACATTTAAAGCTAATGACAAATATAAAAAAACCAAGGTAATATGATTAAACGTCCATAGTTTTTAATTATATTGGGTAATATTGCATAACATAAACTATTCAAATACACGTGATTTTGAACTAGTATAAAATAAGGTACCTTTCCGGCAAATAAAGATATATATATATATATATATATATATATATATATATATATATATATATATATATATATATATATATATATATATATATATATATTCTGCATAATTTTCCGGTCAGACGGCTAGTTTGGTAGCCAGGTAATGACAAAGAATTTAAAAATTTTCACCAAAGGATATGCGATTCTAAATGGAATATGTCAGGATCGTCGCGTATCTGTTGTGGAGGATATTATGTACGTAGACACTGCACAATCTATGGCACATGAATTGGGACACAGGTAAGAATAATGTTCTCTTTTAGCAATATTTACACAAACAAAGCGCAAGGTTAAAAGTTCGAAAACAACTGCCACTTAAATGACCACATACTGGAAGCAGTATTGAAAACTAGAATGCACTAATTGCATATATATTGTAGTCATTTCATTGTATGTATTGAAAAGGGCTTAGAGATTCTAAGGTTTTGGTACTATACATATTCCTCCATATTTATAATAAATAATTTGCATGAAAGCAACAATTATTGCTTTTAACGGATAATGGAGAGATAGAAGTATATACTGGACAGTAATCAAACTAGCGGACTTAAAGGTAACCCAATAGCTGGCGTGGAGTAAGATCTGTGATGTTAATCTGTGATATTAATCTTTGATATTATTCTTTGATATTAATCTGAAGTCTTTTTTAGCAGGTGTTGTTAATAAACTGGTTTCTGTAATCTCTGAGGCTAAATTAGTCATACAAATTTTATTAGTATCCATGTCTATAGAAGACCTAACAATTTCTAAAGTTGGAATTTTGTACACCAAGGTTTTTAGGTATTGTCTTGGTACTTCTCCATATAGCGGAAAAGCCTCAATAAAATGGAATTCATTTTTGATGTTTAGGTTACAGTTCGAGAAGCGTCTTATCCCCAGCAAAAAATGTATAAATATCACCAGATACCAAGGGAATGCTTTGGTAAAGAGTAGCAAGTTATGTGGCCATTAACTAGATATTAATGATCCTTTAATGCAACGGTTCTCAACCTGTGGGTCGCGACCCCGTCAAGGGTCGAACAACGATTTGCCAGAGGTCGCTTACGACCATCGGAAATATACATTTTATTGTCTATTCTAATGTGTAAAACTTGTTATTGTACAAATTTTCCCCATTCGAAGTTACCAGTTTTTTTACTATAATTGTCATTCGAGGATAGATGTTGCAGTCAATTGAATCAGAATGATTTCAAACATTTTAGTTGTCGTAGCAGTCGTAACGTAATTGAAATCACGTCCGTTTCTAATTAGTACAGCGCCATAAACAAACGTTTAATAGTCAGTGTTATTGAAGTTATTGTTATATAATATTTTCATTAGCGAACCAACCCATGGCAATGCACCATGTAGAGAAGAACGGTAAGAAAAGAAAATATAGCAACCTCAACCTTCGCACTGACGTTGGCTTTTTACGCGTACTATCGCAACAATTTTGTAGCAATGTAGTTTACTGTTGTTATATTAATACTGTTATTCATGCTACGCCATGCTTTTCATATTTTCACATAAGTATACAAAATGAATACGGTGAATACACATGAAGAAAACTAAATAAACGTAAGCCATAAAGACGGAATTTCATTTACCTGTAATTTGAAATATATATTTCACAATATATAATTACATATTGCTTTTGTGATTAATCACTACGCTTTAATTATGTTCGATTTGTAACAATGAAAATACATCCTGCATATCAGATATTTACATTACGATTCATAACAGTAGCAAAATTACAGTTATGAACGAAAATAATTTTACGGTTGGGTCGCCATAACATTTGGAATTGCATTAAAAGGGTCGCGGCACTAGAAAGGTTGAGAACCGCTGCTTTAATGCATACGGATCACATACAATAGTATTAAGCCAAATGGTTTAAAAAATGAGCTAAACCGATCGTGTTAATTTGAAAATGCATGCATTAGCAATTTCTGTTGTAGAATAATATGACTGCCTGGGTCAAATGCTTTTCTAAAATCAAACAGTAATACGCTGATAAGATTGTATATATTTCCCGTTAAGAAGAATAAGTAATATCTGCTGAAACCGTCGGAGAGAATTGATATTTGATAAGATTTGCTGGAATTTGGACCATAGACATTGTATTGATTAAAGGGACATACGACTACAGACATGTAAGTTAACAAGATTTAATGTTATAGGCAGAACTGAAATCGACATATAATTTTATTTATCGTTCTTGACCCTTTTGTGACGACGGATTCACTTATGACGACCCCTACTGGTCAGATAAAGGACTATTTGTAACATAACATGTCGTATAGAGGTAAGCGTCTGCTTTGCAGCTGGATGGTACAAACGAAACAAGTATTGGTGTATGTGTTTGTTTCTTTTAGTGGTACTAATCGTTAACTCTGACAATAGATGCTAATATGCACAATATCCATATCAAAAGTTATGTCATAACGACACAATGGATGCTAATATGTACAATATCCATATCAA
>JAQISU010000055.1:24190000-24345000 GCA_029339505.1 Unio delphinus
TATACGTAACTTTCTTAACATGTCGGAATAATTAAGAAGAGACTGTATTCTTTCTGTGTCATCTTACACAGAAGTATGCCATCAGCATATAATAACAACACAGATCGTAAACGTATAATATAACGACTTATCTATTTTTGTCATCCGTGTTCAAGATTATTAACGAAACGAGTTTTGCCAAAACAAATATTATGTAGGTTAATTGATTAGCGAGTGTCCAGTTTAAACGGCTTGGCTTACACTTATTTTGTTCATCACTTTGGTAGGTGTTGTGTACTTTATAGTTGCGAAAATGAGTGGAAAGAAATGAATGAACAAATGACAATACAAAAAGTGAGATTATAAATAAATTATCGTTCCAAATAGAGCGAGCCATTCCAGCAGCGATCGCCAATAATTTTTTAACAACAGGTACCCATAAATAAATATTGTGACCTTTTAATAAATGTATAACATGTTTGTACATCGAATGGAAACTCGGATATATACCGATCTCATAAAGCTTGATTTCGTGCCTCTTAAGGTCAAGGATATTTGAAACTGTGTAAGAACCTGAGATGCATGTAATAATAATTAAAATACAATGATGCCTTAGATCTGGACTATTAAATAGGTCACGTGTCAATGATAGATTACATGTATATTCGAATGTTCTTTGTTGTTCGAAGAGTATTATCTTCTTTGTACATGTCAGCGATGATCTCCCCTGTTTCATGTTTTTCAGACTCGTTATAATTCAACATATAGTGGAATGTGCACGCGTTTTGAGTGCCTCGATCCCCAGAATAATAAATGCTATCAGCTAAATGCAGGCGATCATACGCCATGCGGCAATCACAAGGTACAACTATGTGTTTCCTTTCAACCTACTCCCTATACAACAATCTGTAAAATGTCACACGTACTTTCACTCTAAAATGTAACACGTATTTCCACTGTAAATTGTAACACGTATTTTCACTGTAAATGTAACACGTACTTCCACTGTAAACTGCAGGAAACCAGAATTTATGTTTCAGAATGAAAGAACGAATGAATGAATGAATGAATTCATATACAAGAGCATTGAAATGAATGTTGCTAGTTTATATTGATTATAAATAATTTCCAGAAGTAGCAATATCCATTGAAACCATGCCATTTTGATTTGTCTGTTCAACTTCATACTCAATGTTAACGTTTCACGTTCCAGTTTGAACGCTGAAGGTTCATCTTTTTTACAATGGTTTGTGCTCAAGTTTCATTTGTTTCTGTGGTGTAGGCTTAAGTTTCATTCCTTTTACAGTGGTGTATACTCGGAGAGTGCGTATCCGATCCTCATGCACGTGCAGCTATAGGTAAATAATGTAAAACCTAAATGGAATTATAACTTATCCAGTCATAGGGCTATAACTAAAGATATTTATGTGCTTGGTCATGATAAATTCTCAAAGCATTTAGTTTCAGATCACACACGCGTACTCGCACACACTTAACCACACATGCACATACGACAACATACATACAAAGATACATACATAGAAAGATACACACACACACACATACACACAAACATATATATATATATATATATATATATATATATATATATATATATATATATATATATATATATATATATATACGGTTGTCTTGTCGAAGCGGTCCCATACTTTTCTTCTTTGTGTATCGGGATCCGCAGCAGGATATTCATTATTTTATAAATTATGTAACTTTTCTTACGTACACTAAGAATTCTTAGGATTTTCTATAGTAATCCATTTAAACATGCATAGTTTCACCGTTGATACAGGTTTGTTGACCTACGTTTTAGATACGAAAAAGAGGGTGGTATATATTTTTGTCTTTATTCGTATTATTGAAACATGACATGTATTTGTGTGGACTTTAGTAAACGTTTAACCATTCATTATAACTGCATTAAATATCATTTATCCCAAATTTATGAATGACACTTTGATAAAATACATTTGGGTCACTCAAGAAATATATATTGGAAATTATCGGCAAAGTTTCAACTGGTTTTCTTTCATATAGATTTGATAAATATGAATACGCAGTTAGAAACCCGGTGGCCTAAGTGGTTAGACCGGATGCAGGAGGTCGTGGATTCGAGTCCTGGCCGAATCATACCAAAGACGTATGAAACTGGTACTATGATCTGCCTCGCATGGTGTTCAGCATTTAGAGGTTAGTGTTAGGAGTGGTCGGCCTGGTGTCACGATAATGTGACTTGGTGGGACATTATGCTACCTGTCAACGGCATGGTACCCCAGTGCTAGACATCACTATATACATTGCCACACTGCAGATATTGTAGCGATATGACTGAATGTTCGTAAAGCTACCAATTCACACACACATCATACACAAATGTGAGAGAAGTCCTCTTGGTAGCAGAAAAACAACAATAAAACAAACAAAAAGCAACGAGCTTTACCAGAAAGAGTATAAATCATGATGATGATTTAACATTCCTATTTTTATTATTATTATTATTATTATTATTATTATTATTATTATTATTATTATTATTATAGATACGTGTCCACTTGGAGATGGGTCAGAATATCGTTACAATGGTCACAACTGTACAGAGTTGATGAAAATCAGCCCACAGAAATGTTACGATACATCAATTCAAAGTCAATGCTGTGAATCGTGTCATAACTACCATAGTAAGTTTACATCATGATATATTAATATACTTGTGATAATGTTACTATGTTAAATTTTCTGCAATAACAGCAGTGTAATATTTTAAATTGAAATTAAAGTCTATGTTTTGCATTTATTATACTGTCAAACTTTCAAATTTAACTGCAGACCAAATGTGTAGAAGAAGCGGCATTTTTGGATACATTGAATTGACTTACTATAATTTAGGATCAAACTAGCAGAGATTTAAATGAAATAGTTTGTTATGCATGTTCAAGACCCTCACTCTTAAAAAAAAAACAATCACAAAACGAAAACAAAAGAAAGTAAAGAAAATTGGAACTAAAACAATTTTTTATAGGAACTATTGACATAGTGACATTGAAGTATAGGTCCAGTTTAGTAAATTGTTACTTTCGAAATTTCGTGGAAACTTATGTTTGCATATATCTATCTATGAATGTCCCTTCTCTCTCTCTCTCTCTCTCTCTCTCTCTCTCTCTCTCTCTCTCTCTCTCTCTCTTACAAACACATGATGGTGATAAATAAATTCGCATACGAATGGTCACGAAAAAGAACAGGAATTTAGGCACCCTTGCAGTAGAATCTGAGGACAAGACTTGTTTTGGTAGTAAAACGCGAGGAATAATGAGTTTCTAGTTTACCTAGAACTAGAATCTGAGGTCAAGACTACTGTTGATTTAGTAAAACGACAGGAATGATGAGATTCCTTTTACCTAATAATATAATCTGAGGTCAAGACTGTTGTTTGTTCAGTAAAACGACAGGAACGATGAATTTCTAGTTTATCTAGCAAAATAATCCGAGGCCGAGAATGCTCTTTGGTTTAGATAAACGACAGTAATAATGAGTTTTTAGTATACTTGCTATGCTTATTGACTTGATGCCACATATCATTTGTAAATCTATGTTTAATTTTAATTTCAGATAGCAGCCATGTAGCCCTAGCTAAACACCCGGATGTACAATGTGCTGTAGAGTTTGGGTCAGCATCACAATTCTGCTGGGTAATCGATCTCATATTGCATTGTATATGATCAATATATATATATATATATATATATATATATATATATATATATATATATATATATATATATATATATATATATATATATATATATATATATTCATATATATACAAACTCCTCCTCCTCCTATTCATCATCATCATCATCATCATCATCATCATCATCACCAGTCCCTTGACCTAGTGTGGTCGTTGAGGCACTGTGCTGCTGAACATCTGACTAGTTACCTCCACTTTTCTCGACCATGAGCCAATGCCTGAGTCTCCGCAAGACCTTTTCGGGTCCATTATATGATGTTGCCAGTCCACTTTTTTCTCTGTATACCTATCCTTCTGCCACCCTGGAGCTGCCCTGCAGTACTGTTGTGGACAGACCCTTGACTCTATTGACATGGCAATACCATTTCAGCTTTCTCTTTTTGACAGTGTTGAGGAGGTCTTCGTTATGGCGTACTTTGTGCCTGATAGTGTTTTGCACTTCCTCATTTGTGATGCGGTCCATATACGAAATGCAAAAGATGGGTCTGTACTATCTCATTTCACATGCCTGGATTCTTCGCTGTATGTTTGATGTCAAGGTCCAGACCTCACATGAATACAAAAAGAGTTAGATGACTATTGCTCTCAATAGTCTGATTTTAGTTTCTCCTTTGAATACGTTCCCCAATCACATTACTTTAGGGATATTAGCCTGCTACCTCGCGAATCCAGCCCTACCAAAAGACGAAAATTCGTCTTTCCTGTCTATGTCATATAGACAAAGGGCAATAACTCTTGCCCATTACCTCCCCTTGCCGCCCGTTAGGTGTCGCTTCTTTAGTTTTTTAGCTTCGCTTGTTGTGTGTAAACACGTACAATTAGACCTCCAATGAATCCAAGCCATCTTAGTGTAAATTCTGACCATCCGAAGTTAAATTTGGAATATTTTCCAATTTGAGTGACTTTGTCACCTTTTCTAGACTTCGGACCAGGTTGCAACGTGGTCAAAGCATGTAATACATGTAGCACTCAATAATTTCGCTTATTCCGTATGTAACGTTTACGATATTAGCGACTAATAACGTGCTGCATTGATAATGTGTGCTGTATTTATCTTCTTTGACGTTTCAGTAGACTTCAAAAAAGTCTTTGATCGACCAATTGCGACTATTTAATGGCGGACTTCGTGTTGTAGTCACGAATTCACGCGACACTTAATCATTTCGCTTCCTCCGTTAGTTACGGTTATGGAATAGCGACTTAATAGCGTACTGAATTGCTAATTTGTGCTTTGTTTATCTTCTTTCCGTTTCAGTAGACTTCGTCTCTGAACGACCAGTTGCGACTATTTAATGGCGGAATTTCGTGTTGTAGTCACGAATTCACACGACACTTAATCATTTCGCTTCCTCCGTTAGTTACGGTTATGGAATAGCGACTTAATAGTGTACTGATTGTTAATTTGTGCTTTGTTTATCTTCTTTCCGTTTCAGTAGACTTCGTCTCTGAACGACCAGTTGCGACTATTTAATGGCGGAATTTCGTGTTGTAGTCACGAATTCACGCGACACTTAACCATTTCGCTTCCTTCGTTAGTTACGGTTATGGAATAGCGACTTAATAGCGTACTGAATTGTTAATTTGTGCTTTGTTTATCATCTTTTCGTTTCAGTAGACTTCGTCTTGAACGACCTATTGCAACATGCTCACGGTGATAACTAGTGTGGTCATTAAGAGTTAACATGGCACGGAATAATTTGACTACTCCGTTAATAACGGTTATAGTATTATCGAATTAATAATATGCTGAATTTTTTTTTAATCTGTGCTTTGTTCTCTTCTTTTGTCGTTTCAGTAGCAAAGTGGACAACGAAGGCATGAATGGCAAAATGGGTGTTGGCAATGTGGAAATGGAGGAAATTATGTTGACATGGTTTAGGCTGCCCAGTGGATGTAAATTTCACCGCAGGTCCGTGCATGGCTTTCGGGCCTGTAAGTCCGGACGCATGGAGTCTAGGCTGGATCAATTGGATCCATTTTATTATGCACTTTCGCCGGCCGTCCAGCCGTCCGTCCAGCCGACACCGTCAGTTCAGCCGGCACTTCAGCAGGCACCAACCGGCACTAGCCATACATCCGGCACCGTCCGTTCAGCCCAAATGGCACCGGACGGCCAGCCGACCTTCCAGCTGGCATCAACAGGCACCGGCCGTTCAGCCCAAATGGCACCGGCCGGCAAGCCGACCTTCCAGCCTGCATCAACAGGCACCGGCCGTCCACCCGGCAACGACCGTTCAGCCCAAATGGCACCGGTCGTCCAGCCGACCTTCCAGCCGGCATCAACCGGCACCGGCTGTCCATCCGACAACGACCGTTCAGCCCAAATGGCACCGGTCGTCCAGCCGACCTTCCAGCCTGCATCAACAGGCACCGGCCGTCCACCCGGCAACGACCGTTCAGACCAAATGGTACCGGTCGTCCAGTCGACCTTCCAGCCGGCATCAACCGGCACCGGCCGTCCATCCGGCAACGACCGTTCAGCCCAAATGGCACCGGTCGTCCAGCCGACCTTCCAGCCGGCATCAACCTATGCAGGCCGTCCATCCGGCAACGACCGTTCAGCCCAAATGGCACCGGTCGTCCAACCGACCTTCCAGCCGGCATCAACCTGCACCGGCCGTCCATCCGGCAACGACCGTTCAGCCCAAATGGCACCGGTCTTCCAGCCGACATCAACCTGCACCGGCTGTACATTTGATTTACGGAGATTATAGTGATGTACCCGTCAGTCAATCTGTACTACTGGTTACATATCACTACCATGAGAGAGATGTTATAGATGTATCTCCGTCCAATCAGACCATTCGAGAGGCAGGTGCCGGTCATAGCCGGACCTTCGCCGACATTCCGGCCGACCATATACCAGACAAATCAGTCGGTATCGCCGGTGTACACCTCCCGTCACGTCAAATACGTGTCGGTGTGATTTTAAAACAAGGGAGAATTAGTGACATTATCAGAGATGACGGAATTGAGTTATCTATGCCACTTGGTATGCGCTACCCAGATATGGCAGCTTTACCAGAACAGGACTTTCAGGCCGGCCATTCGTCAGTTCAATCAGCCGTTTGTGCCGGCCGTCCATATGTTCACGGCTTCTCCACAAGGGAGATTTAGTGAAAGAGTCAATTATGACAGAATTGCGTCATCTAGGTCACCTGGTATGCTGTACAGATATGCAAGCTATACCAGAACCAACATTCCCTCTGAGCGAATGGTAGATGGGTGCACAGTGCTGGCCGCACTACATAAGCATTATGTAATTATTATTACCTTCTAGCCGGCACCAACCGGCACGGGGCGTCCATCCGGCAATGACCGTTCAGCCATATGGCACCGGTCATCCAGCCGGCACTAACCGGCACCGGGCGTCGATCCGGCAATGACCGTTCAACCCAAATGGCACCGGTTGTCCAGCCAAGCTTCCAGCCGACACTTGCCGGCACTGACAGTCCATCCGGCTCCGGCCGTCCAGCCCAACAGGCACCGGTCGTCCACCCGTATGGAGATTTTAGTCATATACCAGTCCGTCCGACTGTACCGCTGTACCAGCACGGGGACTTTTATCATACCGCAATCCGCACAAATCGGATTGACGAAGATTCTAGTGATGTTTCCGTCTGTCAATCCGTACTACCGGTTACATATCACTACCATGACTCTGATGTTGGCGATGAATCTCTCGATCCAACCCGACCATTCGAGCGGTCGGTGCCGGTCATAGCCGGCCCGTCGCAGGCGTTCAGGCCAAACATATACCAATCAATTCATTTGGCATTGCCGGCCGTCCATAGGCTATCAACTCATCCACAAGGGAGAGTGAATGCCTTTTTTTAGAGATGACGGAATCGAGTCGTCATCTATGCCACCTGGTATGCATTACCCCGATATGGATGCTTTACCAGAGCAAGATTATGCACATAGTGAGTGCGATGAATCACAGGCAAATCAGCTGTATGCAGATCCAACTATGGAACGGACTGAGTTCAGCTTCAAAGCCGCAGTGGAGGAAATTTTTAGGGTGTTAAGGCCCCTTCAGAATGCCCTCCACCTCCTGCTGCAATTACCGACTATAGGGTTAGTGCGTCGGTCGATCTGGATGAAGGGGAAGAGATTCTATCCTTCCGCCTCCTTCCCCAGTCGACAAAATTAAGGAAATTAATGACCGTCTGTCGACACGTATAGGGGATCCAGGAAATGCTAAGGCGTTCTTTTCTGAAAGCCAAGTACCAACGTCGTTTTCAGGTCGATGGTACAAAACTCACTCCGATGCGTTCAATACTGAGGTCCTGGCTCGGGATAAAATAGGGCAGCAGTCCATATGTCTGCGGCATTGTCTTATAAAGTGGACAAAACTGTGTTCAATGCCACGTCCAAGCTGGTTCGAATGTAGTCGCTACGTCTTCACTGTTAGACCTAGCCTCCCTAGCCATTTTCAGGATCGCTGAAAAATCTGGCAATGAACATGCTTGGGATTCGACGGCCCGGTTAGCTAGGGTTCTTAACAGGGCAGCTCACCATTCCATGGCCAATGCGCTGACTGCTTCTGCCAACCTAGACCTGATACGTCGTGACGCATGTCTGAAGGGCACGTCGCTTAAACCCCATCATAAGCTGGCTAGATATGACCGACGCACATTTCACGTCCCTATCCCACGAGTAGCGGACATTCCCCGTTGTGCTTGTCGGGACTAGGCTTATCAGTTCCATGTCATACCTTTTGGCCTAAATTTAAGCACTTGGGCTAGTACCAAGGTTATGGGTTACGTCGTCACCCTGTTCCGCTCGACTTCATCTATTGCGTCGGCAGTATATTTGGATGACATCCTCCAGAAACATCTGTCAAGTTGTATTCTGCTCAAAGGCAGAAACGATCTTATATCACTTTACGTCATATAGGCTTTCTCGTGAACTGGATAAAGTTTGATCTCTGTCCAATCCGGATTTTGGTCCATCTGGGTGTGGAGTTTCTCCCGATCTGAATCTGGTAAGGCTTCCTCGAGTTTGCGATTATCCAGATAATTGCACTCGTAGAGTCCGTTTCCGACAGGATGCGCATTTTAGCGAGAGAGTTGCAGATCCTCGGATTATTCAATGCGGCAGCAGACTTGATCCCGATCAGCCGTCCTTTTATGCGCCCTTCACAAAGGACGTTGCTAGCGTAATTGCGCTCTTTTCAAGTCCCTTCGATCCCAGAAAACAGTCATGCTCACGCCAGAGATACAATCATTCTTGAGTCAATGGCACAACCCCTGTAGGCTGTCCACAGGGATTACTCTGGAGATACCCCAAGGGGATAACGGTATGTTCCGCCACTAATGCATACGGTTGGGGTGCCCACCTGTTGCCGAACTTCGATACTGTCAGCGGCACGTGGGTGCCAGGGGCGAGCCCTTTCCACATCAACCTTTCAGAAATAACGGCTGTCATCAATGCCTTTCATTTCGGGCAGGATCAACTCTTATTACAAACTGCCCTCATTATGTCAGACAACATTGTGGTGGTGCCTTGCCTCAAAACAAGGGGACACCAATAACCAGACCTGTGCAATCTGAACTGGCAATTTCTACATTGGTTCGACAATCTCCACCTCAATGTACAATTCAGACACATTCTTGGCAGACTCAATGTCTTGGCTGACACTCTATCTAGTCATTCACACAGAATGGTCACTCCATCAATCGGACTTTCTTCCAATTGACACACTTTGGAGACGTCTGATGATTGATCTTTTGCAACAAGATGGAATCGCAAGTTCTCCACCTTTCATCTCACAGGTTCCAGACCCAGAAGCTTGGGTCGTGGATGCTCGATCAATCACCTGGGAAGGGTTGTGGGCATTCTCCTACCCTCCCACGGTCTTGGTACTGGAATTAATCCAGAAGTTAAGGGGTCAGAATTGTCAGATGGTTCTGATTACCCCTCTCAGATGGAACAACTCCTGGGTCTCCGATCTACTCAATATAGGCGATAGATCTACCCAGGAAGATTACAGTCAGCACAAGTATTCACAAGCAACCGCGGCCAGGGGTGTTCCACCCCTGTCCGGACCGTCTTTATGTTCAAGCTTGGCTCTTGTCCAGACAGCCTTGCAAGACAAACAATTTAAATCTTTGATTGCGGAGAGAATCTCGAGAGCAAGAAGGCCCTCTACTCTGAAGGTTTACGAGGGCAAGTGGCATGTTTTCAGAGACTGGTACCATATCATTCACATTGTTCCTCTGAGTGTCACAATCCCTCAACTGGCCAACTTTTCTCTGGCTTTTCGAAGAGAAACATCTGGCTCCAGTTATTCTCAAATGTTATCGCTCCATGATATCAGACACATTCCGCCATTCTGGTACATGTGCTATCAGCCATGACAAAGATTTGTCAGATCTTTAGACCTTTAAAAAAAAAAAAAAAAAAAAAAAATTTAATCGACTTATATCCCTCACCCTGTTTTCAAATGGAATCTGTCCTGGGTTTTAACATGACTCAATTCAGACAGTATTGAGTCTTTAACCCACGATTAGTTAAAGCTACTATCATACAAATGGGGTTTCTTGATAGCCTTAGCTTCAGCATGCAGGGTGAGCGAGTTACATGTCCTTTCTAGTGACCCGAACTCTCTTTCGTTTCGATCAGAGGGTTTGATGGTCCTCTTGACGCAGCCAGGCTTCGTAGTCCAAAATAGATTACCATACATTGCGATCAACGAGTCGTCATTAGCTCGCTTTCTTTATAGATAAGTCAGGATCAACAGCCATGTAAGATCCTGTTTGGGCACTCTAGCACCATTTCAATGCATAGAGGTGAGTCAGGTCACATACTAGCACCTCTTTCTTCTGGTGATAGCTGGGATATGAGATATCACCATTCAAGCCCTTGCTTCATGGCTGTAGTGGGTTATACGCTCGGCGTACTCTGAGAATTCGCAAATCAGTCACCTTATAGAAGCTGTTGCAGAGTCAACCTTCTACAGTTTTATCTTCAAGTTTGTACTCGCAGAGGCAAACATTGATTCTAGTAGGTCCGGTGTTGGGCAGCCCAGACGCCCACCAGACCCATGTGCAACAATCAGCACAGCTTATAAGCTTCGCTGGATTCGCCAGATAAAATTTTCGTAGGTAAGAAGATTTCAATAACTATCTTCTTAACCGCATAAAAGGGTCACATATCACGTGACCCTGGGCTGTGTTGCTGATTGAAAATTAGGAGACCGGGTTATCATTCACATGGGGAATCCAACCATCATTCCCTAGAGGATACCCGGAGTGGAGGTCGGATGCTCCGCATTCCCTCCTCCTATTACTTATTCTCCTAAAGTAATGTGATTGGGGAACGTATTCAAAGGAGAAAGCAAATTTTTTAGTAAATTATGTTTCTCCGAGAATACTTACCCAATCACATTACTAAGAAACCCTCCCAACCACCCCGCCATGCGAGCATCCTCGTGTTTTATATATCGCTCAGCTTAAACACTAAAGAAGCGACACCTAACGGGCGGCAAGGGGAGGTAATGGGCAAGAGTTATTGCCCTTTGTCTATATGACATAGACAGGAAAGACGAATTTTTGTCTTTTGGTAGGGCTGGATTCGCGAGGTAGCAGGCTAATATCCCTAAAGTAATGTGATTGGGTAAGTATTCTCGGAGAAACATAATTTACTAAAAAATTTGCTTTTCATACATATATTTTGGTCTCTACAGAAGGGTCTTAGCTTTGACATAGCTGCCGTTGTGCTGCTCGTGACAAAATGTCTGCTCTTGATTCCTCTTCAGTGAATAGGCAAAAAAGATATTTGAACTAGACCACTGTTTACAGTTCCTGTCCTCTGACTTTAATCTTGGCTGAGATTTGTTTGCCAATATTTATCATCAGCTTTGTCTTCTCGGCTTTTATCTTCATGTTAAAATTGTAAGATGTTCATCCAGGTTCGTCACTAAAATGTCAGGCTGGCTCGTCTTCACTGCCTGCCAACCCATCAATGGCGTCTGCAAAGCGTCGGTTGGTTATGTCACGCAATCCAATGTTGACTGTCCCACAGTGGCTTTCCAGGGCTTCAACGTAATGCGCTCTAAGTAGATTTTGAAATGCGTGGGTGATATGAGACAGCATTGACGTACTCCAACTGTTGTCTTGAACCAGAACTCCACATAACCTTGAGCGAATACTGCACTGGTAACCTTGGCGTACAGCTGCTTGATGACAATGTTCAACTCTTGACTCGTGTTGTGTTTCATCATTGTGGCCCACAATACCTTATACCACACTCGGTCAAAAGCCTTTTTGAAATCAATGAATACGTGATAGATGTATTGTTGATGTTCGATTACTTTTCTCATAAAGCAATGATATTGAATATTTATGTTGTGCTCCTTCCTCCCCGTAGGCCTGTCTGTTTTTCAGCGATTACGTTTTCTTCTTGTGGTTTCAGTCTGTTGAAGATGATCTTCAGCATCACCTTACTAGCATGGGTGGTCAAACTGATAGTTCTGTAATTTTGGCACAGCTGGAGATTGACTTTTTGTGGAGTGATATAATTAGTGACTGGGTCCACTGTGTTGGACATTCCCTTGTCTGCCAGATCTTGTTGCAGATTATTGTTAGTAGCTCTATCACTAACCCCCCCCCCCATTCTTGACACGTTCATCTGCGATGTTGTCTACTTCAGCTGCTTTTCCATTCGTCAGTGCTCTTATTGCTGATTATTTCACCTCTTTTAAGAGAATGGGGAAATCGTCATCATTTGTGGAGTTTTGAACATCAAGCACCTCTAGGTTTCCTGTCGAAGGATGGTTGTACAGTTCGTTAGAATACTCAGTCCATCGTTTTGCAATGTCACTTGCTTCTGTGAGGCATTTTCCATTTTCCCTTTGAATAGTACTGACTCTTGGTTGTTTCTTTCTCGTGAGTTCTTTCACAATTTGTATTGTTTCTTTGCTGTTATTCGTTATCAGACTACCCTCTATTTGTGTGAACAATTCCCCAATCCAGTCTTCTTTTGATTTCTTCAATTTTGTCTGATATTCTGTTTTATTGCTAGGTACTCCATTGCCCTTTTTGGGTATCTGGTGTTTTTTTAGGTCTTTTCGAGCATCACACAGATTCAGAATCTCTTCCGTAACGCAAAAGATTTTATTTGGGCTATTTAGGCCAATGATGTCCTTTGCAGCTGTTGTCTTGACTAAGTTTAAAGTGTCTGTCATCACTTTAACACCAACATCAATCACAAGGAGTGGAGCGTATTTCCCTTCAATTATGGCTTGGAATGACTTGTAGATGTTAGGGTCCTTCAGCTGTTCAAGGCTTAATTTACGCCTGATTTTCTTTGGCTTATTGAACTTCAATACTTATGATCATCACTGTCTTTGAGAGCGTCTTTGCCAAATGAGGCATTCCAGTCTCCTTGGATGATAAGGATGTCTTTTTTACTTACCATGTTTAGAATACCCTCGATTGTTTTGTAACACTCCTCTGTTTCTTCATCATCATGATCAGTGCTTGGAGCATAGACTTGGATAAGTTTGATGTTAAAGGGAGATGCTTTCAGACGAATGGAGATGATTCTGCTAGACCATAATCGCCTCGAATTAAATTATATAGTAACGAGTTAAACTACAGTAACTAGATATTTTTTACTTACCTAACGTCGAATTTTTGTTTAGTCACATTTACAGCATGAATTGCTGTTTGTTCTAATCAAAATTTGTTA
The DNA here is from genome assembly GCA_029339505.1 of Unio delphinus. Lineage (NCBI taxonomy): Eukaryota > Metazoa > Mollusca > Bivalvia > Unionida > Unionidae > Unio > Unio delphinus. Next base: position 24,203,445 of record JAQISU010000055.1, read on the forward strand.
GATTTACGGTCTCAGACTTTATTGTATCTTTTAGCAGGCAGGAGCGTTGGAGAATCAAAAGTAAATAAAATAAATTGATTCATCACAAATTAATGAATTATTCAAATTCAGATGCTCCAGCGGGTTAGAATTTATAGACATTTTTATCAAAGACAAGAAAACGTTTCAAGATGAAAGTGTCTATTAACGTTTGATAAGACAACATTAGGGCCTATCTGAAGAATATTATTTAACTTTAGGTCCGTGCTACTTACTGTCAATATGTCTATGCATCTATCTGTTTAGTAATCCGACTATCCTATCTTCCTAGGGAATAGATTTGTACAACACAACATTTAATGAAATATGCAGTAGTCTTTTTTGTGACGATCTCAAAAATGCAGACCAGTGTGAAGGTATAATAGCAGCAGATGGCACGCCTTGTGGACATGGAAAGGTATTCAATTGATTTACTAAACGTTCCTTCACGTGATTCAAAATTACATAGAATCTGCACAGTTTCATCAGCTTTGAGCAAAGTTAGTCCTACCAGCTACCACAGTACGTTTGCTTTTCTTCGACAGCAAATGCGCAATGTCCAGAATTGAACGATTTGACATAGATTTGTATTAAATGTTCTAAAACATACTATTGTATCATTGTTCAAACATTTCAGAGATGTTGTAATATATTTTGCGAACGTTTCAAAATAAATACCAAGACAGACATTCGAATAATTAACGCAGAGATGTTTCTCAGTCTGTTGATAAACACATGGACAAGGCATTATTGCATGAAAAATGAGGTAAACATACTAATGTATCACAGGAGATCTTTTGTTGCCATTGATACCCATTATCGTTTAGCGGAGTTATGCTAATATTAAGCAAATTCTATCTGTTTTGCATTTGAAAAACAAACCGTATTTGTTTTGCATCTGAACCGAATACAGCGTGTCTCTTAAACCTCATTATATATTGGAGATATAATGTTTGTTTCAGCACCATCAACCGTATAAATCATGTTTCCATTTAACGTAATTTTTGCATAAAGCTTTCGAGTTGATGAAATCTGACACGCTTTATGATGTCACGCACTATATTAACATTGTTATTCACCCCTTTCTTATACAATAAAGCAGTCCTCTACAACTACTAAACACACTAGGACACACCTAGAATTCGCCTGCTTAAAAAATACTTTAAATAGAATTTTATTCAATGATATTCAAGACGTGAATGGTGCTGAATCATTTTATCTTTATGCTTATTATTGTGTTTAAACCAGTCTGTTCCATACAATTTACATTTACTTTATAAGGAGAAGTTTAAATACATGCTTCGAGCTCTTTTTCTAGATCAGCCTCTCTTTGCACTACTTCACTGGATGCTTAGCCCAGACAAAATAAGCGTCGATATGAAGGTCATATGTCCCATATTTCCGTGCATAGTTTGTCATGTGTATATCTATATTATACATATTTGAATTTATTGATATACACTACCAAATATCATGGAACTGACCCGTCATAAACGTATGTTGCTAAGTCTATACAAACCACTGCTAACTCCTGTAAGATAGAGTTATCCAGGGTCATGTCTTTTTAAACAGAGAGGAGCTGACTCATGATAATTTTAATTCGTCTGCAAGCTAACTATGGACTGAAGAGTAGTCATTTAACAACTAATTTCAACTTGAGAACCTAATTTCAAAACCGTATTACAAAACGATTTGTACAAGAAATCTTAATTGTTATTTCATATGTTTCATGCAGTGGTGTTTCGAAGGTCATTGTGTCGCATCATCCTTGGTTCCAAATGTACCAGGTTAGTATACTTATTAATATTGCCTGTCATTATCTTTTGATAATTATTGTCAGCATTACACAAAAAATACTGGTTGATGTAAGTACGTTCGTTACTTGACGCCAAGTGACACGAAATATAATGCAGCATATGCCGTTTTATTAGCCCATTTTACATTCGTGACTAAATTGTTTATTTATACAGCTTACGCATTAATTTACTTGAAACAACATTTTGCTATTTAATTAGAATGACATGTAGGTTTTGAATCCATACCTTTAAATTTCTTTTTTTCTGGTTTTTGAGGTAAGGGATGTGCAAAATAGCTGACTGTTTATACTGGTTTACCGTAGCCGGTATAGTCTAATTGTTAATTTACAATCATTGCAGAGTTGACGTTTACGAATGAACATTTTATCCGTGTACATTAACTTACAGTATGCTATTACTACATAACAAAGTCTGGTGATCAGAGAAATGGTGTAAAACGTGAGAAATCGGTGCTTGAGAATTTGTTTCATTGTTGTCAATTTGTTATTCCTACCGAACTGCGAACGACATTGTGTTCGATCCACCGATAAATACAGGTTATGGCCTAGAAATATCCAGTATAAGTTGCTATTTTGTCAAACAAGAGAAGGGATACAATTTTTTTTTAAAAATAGGATATTATGGTCTGGCGAAAATGTATTCGTTTCATGGCACAAAAATATATGTTTGTTTAGACTCCGACAAATATGATAACGTATCATTTTGCAGAGGATTGTTTATATGGTGATGCCATTGGGGTCGTAGACGAAGGCAAAACTTGTGCCGAGATCATCCGTGACGTACCCAATAATTGTAATTCTGACTATTATAGGAGGGCTTGTTGCACGTCATGTGCAAAAATAGCTACAAATATTCCAGGTATGTATGTACAAATATATGCATGCGTAAATAGCCCCGAAGTCTGTAGGTCGGCAAACATGACTAAATAATTATGTTTCCTGTTTGAGATTTAGTTATGACAGTGAGAGCTTGTTAATATTAAATATATTTAAACACAGCATACGTCTTGGAACTTTGCAAGAGTCAGCGTTTATATATAATTCTTTTACTACAAACTGTGCCATATTTAAAACAATAATTTAATCCGACGAACATTTTAATATTTGTAGCACAGCTTCAAATATCCAAGTACAATCCTTTGCGTATTAGGTACGTTAATGTATTTATATTTCTGGCTAGAAGAACACTTTGTTCTGCGAGCTTCTTTTGATCGGGTGTTATATCTTGTATGTCAAAAACCAACCTCAGTGTTTATATCATGATGTGTTGTAGATTGGTTGTAAAACTGAATCTTACATACTTTTTTTAATCATTTATTTAGTGTTTTGATTTGTTTCCACATCAAGAATTACATATTTGTATCAAAGACCTGATATATATATATATATATATATATATATATATATATATATATATATATATATATATATATATATATATATATATATATATATATATATATATATAGACTAATGCATGCATTAAACAATAACGTGATCATGAGACGGGTAACAGCAAACTTAAGGGTAAAATACTACCACTACTTGCTACAACTACTACTACTACTACAACTATTGCTACTACTACAAAATCTATTACTACTACTTACCACTACTAATGCAACTACTGATACTACTACTAAAACAATCACTACCACTACTAGTTACTACTACTACGACTACTACTACTTACTATCACTACCACTACTAGTTACTACTACTACGACTACTACTACTTACTATTACTGCTTACTACTACTAATACTACCTCTTACTACTACCACTTACTACTGCTACTACTACTACTACTACTACTACTACTGCTAATACTATAACTACTATGACAACTACTACTATTACTACTTACTACTTCTACTGCTAATACAACAACTACTACTACTACTACTATTACTACTTCATACTACTACTACTTTATACTACTACAGCTGCTACTACTAATACTACAACTACGAACACCACTTACTACTAATACTACTAAGACTAATACTACTCACTACTTACTACTACTACTACAACTACTACAATTTACTACTACTACTACTACTACTCCAACTTACTACTACTAATTGCTGCTGCTACTAATACTCATACCTCTGCTACCAATAATATACTATAACTACTACTACTTGCTACTACTACAACAACTAATGCTATTACTACCACTACTGCTATTACTACTACTACAACTATTATTTCATCTACTACGACTAATACTACTTACTATTTACTAGAACTACTACAACTACTACTTCTACATGTACTACTACTACTACTACTTACTTTTACTACAAACTACTACTACTACTACTACTACTACTACTAATACATCTACTACCACTAACGATAATACTACAACTACTACTACTACTACTACTACTACTACTGCTACTACTACTATTGCTACTACTAATTATTTTGCTACAACAACAACTACTACTACTACTTGTTGATACTACTTACTACTACTATCTAGTTACTACTACTTAATACTTCTACTTGTGCTAATACTACAAAAACAACTAATGCTTTCTGCTACTACTACTACAGCTACTAATACCACTTATTACTACTACTTATCACTACTACTACTACTACTACTACTACTACTACTACTTCTACTAATACAACTACTACTACAACTACTGCTACAACAACAACTACTACTACTTACTACTCTACAATAATAATGAGGACTTTGTATAGCGCCTAATCTTTCGAATCTCGAAGCGCTTTACACCATCATTAATGATATGCCTACACTACAGAACAACAAATGACAAAAACAATGAAACTGGAAAACATAAAAACATGCTGAAAAGATATAGGGTATAAAACAATGTTTAGGTCGCTAAGTTTGTCCCTGCAGTCGAAACAGGCGAGTCTTAAGAGCACTTTTAAAAGGGACCACTGTGTCTCTGTGTCTAATTTAAATGGGCAATTCGTTCAACGTCGCCGGGCCCTGGTGTGCAAACGAAGGTTGTCCATATGACTTTGTTTTCACCTTGGGAACAATGAGTATACGATTATCAGAAGAAGAGCGTAAGGATGTAGCTGGTGTGTACACATGGGTGAAGCTGGATAGGTATGTTGGACTGGAGTCAGTCAGGGAAACATAGCACAGAGAACAATTTTGTGTTTGATTCTGGATCGAATTGATAGCCAATATAGGGTACAGAGCAGTGGTGAGGTGTGCTCTGATCGAGGTACTCTAAAGATGATCAGTGCAGCGTTGTTTTGAACTTTTTGAAGTTTCTGAAGTAAATATTGTGACGAACCAGACAGAAATGAGTTACAATAGTCCAGTCTTGAAAGTACTAATGAACACACAAGTGTTTTAGTGGCATCAAGTGAAAGATATTGACGAATGGAACTAATGGGTCTCAATTCAAGATATGCAGCCTTGCATATGTTCATGACATGTTGGTGCAATGTGAGAGTACTGTCTAGAATAACGCCTAGGTTCCGTACTGGCTGTGACAATTTAATGTTATTGTTGCTGATATTTATTGTCTGAGGTAAAGGATGTGAATGAGAAAGTCTTTGTGTTCTGATCAGAATAGCCTCAGTTTTATCATCATTCATCTGCAGCTTGTTACATGTTATCCATGATTTCACGTCAGAAATGCACTTCTATACTTCATGGATGGTAGTATCAACTTCAGGTGGGTGGCTAGACTTGTATATTTGGGTGTCATCAGCATATAATTGGTGCGACACTGGGTGCAGCAGCAGGGGCGAATCAGACAACATTTTAGAGGCGTCAAATTGGCAAACCAATTCTTCTTCTAAATCGTAAAAGAAGCGTCAATTTGTCAAACTAAGACTCGTAAATGCTTTATAGAGTCTCATTTGGCATAAAAAGACGCCACAACTGTTGTCGCACACCCCACCCCTCCCTGCTGATGCTATGGGGTTAAAAAAAATTTCCGATAAAAGTCCTTTACGATTTCACAAACAGGCTAATTTATAAAACCTCACCTCGTAAATCGATTAGATTATTGGACTGGTCAGTGAGTTTGAATTTAATTCTCGTTAACGAATTATTATGGCATCGGATATAGACTAGATTAGTTGGATCCTCAATGATTAGAAACCCTGGAGGACCTGTTGGTGCAAAAGAATATAGCATATATTCCTGCTGAGCTTGTTTTGATCGCTCAAGATTTATTTGATAGCTGCCTTCGATAACATCACATACTAAATTCAATGCAATCACCGAGGATATATTTACGTTGAACGGAGCGATACGTCTACCACCGCCGTCTGTGTCATTATTATACTTGAGGATTGTTGTTTGTTGTTTCCATTTGGCGAGTATCATAGAATAGTTTTCTTGAATAAGATCATTAACATATTTTTTTAGTTCGGTTACGTTATACCCAGGAAATTTGAAATCGGGTAAATCAGCTTCTGTTATACTGTAGCCAGTTAGAAAATTGTGTTTATCTCCGTTCTTATCATTAATTATTACTTGAATTATTCGTTTGTTGATATATTCCATATCGGATACAAGCTGATTTAATATCCTATTGTGTTTTATGATCACATCACGTGGCCTTGCTATATAAGAGAGATGCTCTTGGAAGCTCCGTCGTAGTTGTTCTAGTTGTGTTGTATGTAATTAATTAATCTCTTTCAAATAAGCAATTATGTTAGTTAACGTAAATGTAATTGTAATGGATGAATCAGTAATTTTCTCAAAAACAAAATACCATTGCATGTTATTGTTATCCATAAATGTAAATCTATCGGTTAATTTTGTATTTTTTATATAAGGTAAATAATCTTGATATGATGGGTTCATTTCATGATATGATTGTATATATGTGACATAATAAGATTTTTTTGGTTCGGGTATTTGATAAAATGCCTCAGGTGGTATTTCAGGCCATCCTAGTATTGTCCTTATCGAACTCAGATATATATCTACGACATAACCGGGTAAGTTTATCTCAATTGCGGATGATAACGTCGGCTTATGAACTGTTATAGCGATCTTGGATTCTGGTGTTCCAGTAGTGGATTTTATTCTACGCTGAAATTCAACATTGATTTGTTCGATTTGGTATGACCCAGATGGTAGCAAAACAACGTTCCAGTCTGGAGCACCATCAGGTTTATTCTTATTCGCAAACACCAAGAAATTATTCGGTTATTGACCACCAAATGCTACCGACCTAATATTAGGCCAACTGTGACACACTCGTAATTTTGCTAACGCTATCTCCTTCACGGGAATCGGAGTAGGGAAATTCACACTAAATTAAGGATTCGTTGATGTTATTGAGATCATGCTTGTATTTACCGGGTTGCTATTTTCCGCTATTCTTTGAAGTAGTTCTTGCGCTGGTGTCATTTTTATTATACTCATGTTGTCGCTCTAATTTCGACATCGTGGAATCGTAAACATGTACCATCGCTGAGAACTCATTATCTGATATTAATAAGTCATAGAAAGACGATGATATCATCGATGATAATTGTGAATACGCGGTTGACACAACATGGAATTTAACTGCGTAGTCTTGTAGTTTGTGCTGGATACACGATGATATTTTTTTATTATTGAAATAATTCCCGCGATTGTTGTCACCGCTGATATACAAATTTGAACAGCTATCGGAGCAATCATTGTCACCGAGGAGAGTATAATACCAGCTCCGGTGATTACACCACTCACCGAGTACACGGTAACATCAACTGCGGTAATTCTTCGTCGGTATTTTTTTATTTTTACTTGAAACCCCTCACTGAGTGTTTTCAGTTTAGTTTGAAATTCTCTGACCTGATCATAGCGATATTGCTGTGATGACATTTTATTTATTACAATATATTTCAATTGAAACCGTTAGCGGTTTAGTTATTTACTTAAATCGGCTACGAATTCCACATACGTTGTTACTGAAACCCTAACCAAATTATTATCAGTGGATGTTATTGTGAATTGTACAGTTGTATAATTATCGATGATCGTTGATATCGTATTGTTAACCCCAGATGAACTTTTTGATGAAATATTACATAGAATCCGCGACACTATTGTTAATCGATAAATAACCTTGACAGTTGCAGTGTTACTTAATATGCTATGTTGTGGTGTCCACGTAAATGATCCGTGTTGGATCGCGTACACGTTGTTTATGACATTTGTTTGTTCATGAGGAAGTTTTATTTTTTCAATGATTGCTATCGTCCTCGGAAAATCATCTTTGATTGCTTCGATGAAGTTTTTCATATCTTCGATGGATATTTTAATATCATGGAGTTTTATGTCAATTTTATCCAGCATTGTTGTAAAAAATTTATCGATATTTTTACGAAATGATGTAAACTTTTCAACGTGATCTGCGTATTTAACATGAAGTGTTGCAAACTCTAACATAGAAGTTTGTATCTCTGTGAGCTTCAGTGTGGTCCCTGGAGGATTATCAAAAATTCTAACAGTGATTTCAATGAATTCGCATAGGATATATAATTGTTATCGAGTGTTAATATTTTATGTGAATGTCGAAACAAAGTGCGCCTGGTTTGAGTTTACCCTTATTGGAAAACAACGCGATAGTATTTTCTACTGCGTTGTGTTGTTTAACTAAAATATCATCCAGGGAAACATTACTCGTCTTCAATTTACCCTGACGATCTTGAAATACAACTATTTCACTGGGATCAACACTTGTTAAGTTCAACATCTCAGCTATTTCATCTTCGATTATTTTTTTTTATATCACCGGTTGCAGATATTTCCGTGTTGGTTTTTTTCAGCATTGATAACGATCGTCCCCAAATATCAACCATTGTTATTGTAAAAATCTTTGAATTTCTATTTACTTCCTCTCTCTAAAATCTTCGATTTCCAGAGACTACTCGCATATTCATTCACGACTTGATGAGGTGGTTTTCTCGATGATGAAATAGCGTCAAGGACATTTAATACTTCTATGTCGCATATTGGTGGGTCATTCATTTTTTGTGTTGGTAGCGTTGAGTACCAAGTCTTCATTTTATGAAAAGTGTTTAAGCGGTTTATATAACGCATAAATTCTTTAGGTGGCGCTAACCCATTTGAATCGAAATAAACGATTACACGCGGATCAATCACGTATGCAACCCAGTGGGTTCCGGGTCCGGTGCTGTTATCGAGATTAATGATACCGTTTCAACGCTGTTTGGTTGTGCCGGCAACTGATCCTTCTTGAAGACATCTCTAAAGTTTTTAATCGCTAGTTTTTTATCAGCGTCGAGCAAATCAAAATTTCACAATGGAACCAAAGGTTCCCGAGTTAATAAACCGTTCTCGGTATTCTCAGACCGCTTCCTTTGTACCATGAATACGGGGTTACTGGTAGTCTTAGACCCTTTCCCTTTTTTATCCTTGTCTAGTTGCTTTCTTTAGTGCCATTCCTGCCGCGGTGCCAACAACTCCTAACGCTGCCGCTTTAGCCACCGCTGGGGCTGCTGCTGAAATTAGCTCTGATAAAGCAGTTTACAGCAGAAATATACCACCTGATTTTATCATGTTTTTGATCGCAGCTGCAGAGAGAATGATCTGAACACATTTTTATCTTTGAAAACATCATTAAAGTGTTTTATTTGACGAGTTGTCAGCGGCAGTTTATTCTGACCACCAGACATCTGATTGTGTTTCAGCGTTGTTGTGGTTCCACATTTTTTAACCGATTCTGATTTAAATATCTTGAGTTGACCAGGAGTTAATGCAACACTAATATGACTATATGACATTATATTAATAACATATTGATCTAATTGTTACATTACATGTTTTCTACTGGCGCATCAATTACTCTCATTAGTCCACCAACACCTTTGAGTAGCATTGATTTGTCGCTGAGAATGACAGCACGATCAGAGATTCTCATAGGAGGAAAACGAGCTGGAAATAACTCACCGGAAATAATTAATGAAGCAGCTGATATCTGTAGGCGGTTATTTCAAGGCGGCATTATGGATATCAAAACATATCGAGATTTCATTGATGAGATAGCAGAAAACCCAAAGAATTGGAAATTCGAATGCTTTCACGGTTACCATAGTGACTAATGTCACCGGTTATTAATCACCGTAATGGAAATTCTTTGAATTTCATTAGCATTTAAAATCCGTAGGATTGGAAATCGTTTACGATGAAAATTGCTAGCAATGGAAATCGTTTACGATGAAAATCCATGGGATTTTACGATTATATAAATATTCATTTAGAAAACACTAGTGTTTTTATAATAAGATGATCATACACTACAACCATGATAAACCAACTAACGTCAACGTAGTAAATTCACGATTGCCTGTTTATAGAGCGTACTATGGTGATGGTCTTGGTAATACCATTGCAAAGTTATTTGCAAGAATGGCTCCAAAAATAGCACCATTCGCAAAACAATTATCAATGAAAGCCATTTATTTTATTCGTGATAAGGGTATTAGCGCTGTTGGAGATCTTGGCGGGAAAGCATTTCCGCTGCAGAGGATAAACTAATGTCGTTGGTTCGGCGGCGATAGAACCACCAATGGCATCGCCGTTACCATCTACGGAAGTGATGCCTGCAAATTTTAGTAAAATAATAAATAACGCAGTAGATCAGAAATTAGCATCGTTGGCTAGAGAAATCTCTACGTGAAATTCCATGCAAAATTCGACTACTTTACTCGATTTCTTTGATCAACAGCAATAGAAAAATGAATAAAATGACTCAAATAACTAAAAAAGCAATAAAAAATATTATTTCAACATTTAATAAATAAAATTAAAATCCGTAGACACGTAATCTCACCCATTGTTTTTTACATTAAGAAGCCGAACTTATTCCGTTGGGGTAACCAAAGGAGAATTTTCGGTTTGGCGGATAATATCTCTTATTGTTTTAACCTTAAAATTAATTGTGCGTTTGATTTTCGACAACAGTGAATAACGGGACAAACGTATTGACGTCGTTACAGAATACACGGGAATCGCGAATAGCATTCTGGATTTTCTTTATAAAGCGTACCTTTTTGGTAAGACGTATTTATTATTAATAGTGCTATATTCAATATCTTGAAAATCAGAAAGAATCTGATCACAATTTAATTTTATTGATAATTGAATTCCTTGATTTTTTATATTTGAAATGTCAGTTACGATCTCATCGATATTTTCAGAATTCATTTATATATAATAATATATATCTCCAATATATATTTTTCAAAAAAATTAACTCTGTTCGCGCTAAGGTGTTCATTCATCTTACTCACGCCTAGAGATATTATGCGATGATATATAAACCCCATTTGGAACCTCTCAGGTGTTATTCACATCGGAGAAGCCCAGAGGTTACATATATAAGACAACACATCTCATATGAGCTCCTCAGGTGTATATTTACATCTGACCGAGCCCAGAGGTATCACGAAACATAGTCCCCTGAGAAGATATCTAACTCGTCAAATAACGGGTTAGAACTCTAAGAGGTTATGTTTAGTGAATGGACGTCACAACATATACAATTATTTACATATATACAACACAACCCCCAAGCGAGTGTTATGGCGAGTTGCAGGTACTATACAATGAAGGAATGAATGAATGGATTATATACAATGAATGAATGGATGATAATGGTATGATAGTACACTTCTACATTCAAACTGAAACCACCATATCCGCACAAAATCACCCCGGGTTGAATGAAAAAAGCACATTCACATCGATTGACGTAGTGTATGGTATGGTGGTTTCATGATTTGAATTTCGAAGGACTCACCCCCCAATCATAGAAAAAACCTCTAAATCGGTACCGTCGATAATATGTCTATTACGAGAATTGAACCATGGGCTTCGAGACGAAACCGCAACGAGTTACGAATACGCTATATTCGATATCTACAGGTATATGCTTTTTGAATACGATATATGTGTATCAATCATAGTTATTTTGTAAAGAAAACCGAATACTTGAAAAAAAATCAAACAAAGGAATACAACTGTTTGTAATACTACATGTTTGATTCTTTTTCTTACAAAACAGATAATTTTTCCAATTGATTATATCTCCATTGAGAATCATGACAGTTAAAACCAACCAATGAAATTTAATTGGAAAATCCCATAGAGGGTAACTCTTTCATAAGCCGTACACATACCTGCACGAGTTATCTCATTTCGTGTTCTCAAATATATGCAAATTGAATTCTGTTTTTAAAACGCTTCGAAAGAGAAAATAGATATACCACTTCTGCAACATATCGTACTGAGGCTCTACAAATATCAAAATATATATCGGCTTCACATATTGATTGAAATTCTTTTTCCTCGTTAGTTTTTATATTAAATGATTTTATAGGCCTGGCATTTTTCGAGTTTTTTTCCAGTCTCATCTCGTTTAGTATTCTCACTCTGAGAAATAGCCTGTAAATTATTCAAAGAATTATTCTGAGGATTGGAATCAATATGATCAATAACAAGACCATCTTCGATCAATCCATTAAATACCTCCAACACAAATCGATGACAATAATATTTCTTCTTTCCAACAGTAAACTTCAAATACCCCAGACCATTGTCAGTTCCAACTGGATTCTTCAGTCTGCGGTTTCTGACAAAACCATCACGAGACGCTTCATAATTGGTAATCACGGGATGTGGCTGAAATTCTTGGTCCATTTATAATTAATACTATTTGTCTAATTCATTGTTTGGTTAATTATTACTTTTGAATCTATAAATATACTCTTGAGGTGTTCCTAGGATTCTGTCCTTGACGGAGTCAAGGTCATTGATGGAGTTTTTGATTCGTTTATCATAATAACGCTTGAGCTCTCTGTATCGCTTACCACCGCAACTCAGACCCAAGTGCGATTTTCATCTCACACCTATCCCACATCGTATGCAAATTTAGGGCCCATAACTCCTGTTACAAATGCTTTGTAAATGATATCCACAGAATTCCTTTCTGCATGATTTGTTACATGCGGTTACTGATCCTATGATAAGCCATTTGAATTGTTTCATTATATGATAAATTCTTTATTTAAATACTTTTTTTTAATTATAATATGGACGAGTTCGAGCAATTATCGAAAATTACGCCTGGGAAAAATGTTGAATTCAATATCGATAGAGTCTCCGTAGCACCAAAGGGTCTAATAAGTGATAGTAGCATGATAGCTAAAATCCGTGATTGTTTTAATGATTTCAAACGCGATGGATCATCTCACTGTTGGTCAACATTTCGAATCGATGGTAACGTTGATGCTACCATGAACGACGAAAGAGCAGCCGCGACAATCTCATATCTTGACAAGAAAAAGTATTTCTTTAGAGTGAAATTCATTATCCGTTCAGAAATGGGAAAGCAAATTTTGTAGTAAATTATGTTTCTCCGAGAATACTTACCCAATCACATTACTTTAGGGATATTAGCCTGCTACCTCGCGAATCCAGCCCTACCAAAAGACGAAAATTCGTCTTTCCTGTCTATGTCATATAGACAAAGGGCAATAACTCTTGCCCATTACCTCCCCTTGCCGCCCGTTAGGTGTCGCTTCTTTAGTTTTTAAGCTGAGCGATATATAAAACACGAGGATGCTCGCATGGCGGGGTGGTTGGGAGGGTTTCTTAGTAATGTGATTGGGTAAGTATTCTCGGAGAAACATAATTTACTAAAAAATTTGCTTTCTCCTTTGAATACGTTCCCCAATCACATTACTTTAGGAGAATAAGTAATAGGAGGAGGGAATGCGGAGCATCCGACCTCCACACGGGTATCCTCTAGGGAATGATGGTTGGATTCCCCATGTGAATGATAACCCGGTCTCCTAATTTTCAATCAGCAACACAGCCCAGGGTCACGTGATATGTGACTCTTTTATACGGTTAAGAAGATAGATATTGAAATCTTCTTACCTACGAAAATTTATCTGGCGAATCCAGCGAAGCTAATAGGCTGTGCTGATTGTTGTACATGAGTCTGGTGGGCGTCTGGGCTGCCCAACACCGGACCTACTAGAATCAATGTTTGCCTCTGCGAGTACAAACTTGAAGATAAAACTGTAGAAGGTTGACTCTGCATGTCAGCCAACAGCTTCTATAAGGTGACTGATTTGCGAATTCTCAGAGTACGCCGAGCGTATAACCCACTACAGCCATGAAGCAAGGGCTTGAATGGTGATGTCTCATATCCCAGCTATCACCAGAAAAAAGAGGTGCTTGTATGTGACCTGACTCACCTCTATGCATTGAAATGGTGCTAGAGTGCCCAAACAGGATCTTACATGGCTGTTGATCCTGACTTATCTATAAAGAAAGCGAGCTAATGACGACTCGTTGATCGCCAATGTATGGTAATCTATTTTGGACTACGAAGCCTGGCTGCGTCAAGAGGACCATCAAACCCTCTGATCGGAACGGAAGAGAGTTCGGGTCACTAGAAAGGACATGTAACTCGCTCACCCTGCATGCTGAAGCTAAGGCTATCAAGAAACCCAATTTGTATGATAGTAGCTTTAACTAATCGTGGGTTAAAGGCTCAATACTGTCTGAATTGAGTCATGTTAAAACCCAGGACAGATTCCATTTGGAAACAGGGTGAGGGATATAAGTCGATTGAATTTTTTTTTTTTTTTTTTTTTTTTTTTTTAAATGTCTAAAAGATCTGACAAATCTTTGTCATGGCTGATAGCACATGTACCAGAATGGCGGAATGTGTCTGATATCATGGAGCGGTAACATTTGAGAATAACTGGAGCCAGATGTTTCTCCTTGAAAAGCCAGAGAAAAGTTGGCCAGTTGAGGGATTGTGACACTCAGAGGAACAATGTGAATGATATGGTACCAGTCTCTGAAAACATGCCACTTGCCCTCGTAAACCTTCAGAGTAGAGGGCCTTCTTGCTCTCGAAATTCTCTCCGCAATCAAAGATTTAAATTGTTTGTCTTGCAAGGCTGTCTGGACAAGAGCCAAGCTTGAACAAAAAGACGGTCCGGACAGGGGTGGAACACCCCTGGCCGCGGTTGCTTGTGAATACTTGTGCTGACTGTAATCTTCCTGGGTAGATCTATCGCCTAGATTGAGTAGATCGGAGACCCAGTAGTTGTTCCATCTGAGAAGGGTAATCAGAACCATCTGACAATTCTGACCCCTTAACTTCTGGATTAATTCCAGTACCAAGACCGTGGGAGGGTAGGAGAATGACCACAACCCTTCCCAGGTGATTGATCGAGCATCCACGACCCAAGCTTCTGGGTCTGGAACCTGTGAGATGAAAGGTGGAGAATTTGCTATTCCACCTTGTTGCAAAAGATCAATCATCGGACGTCTCCAAAGTGTGTCGATTGGAAGAAAGTCCGATTGATGGAGTGACCATTCTGTGTGTCTGAATTGTACATTGAGGTGGAGATTGTCGAACCAATGTAGAAACTGCCAGTTCAGATTGCACAGGTCTGGTGATTGGTGTCCCCTTGTTTTGAGGCAAGGCACCACCACAATGTTGTCTGACATAATGAGGGCAGTTTGTAATAAGAGTTGATCCTGCCCGAAATGAAAGGCATTGATGACAGCCGTTATTTCTGAAAGGTTGATGTGGAAAGGGCTCGCCCCTGGCACCCACGTGCCGCTGACAGTATCTAAGTCCGTCAACAGGTGGGCACCCCAACCGTAGGTATTAGTGGCGGAACATACCGTTATCCCCTTGGGGTATCTCCAGAGTAATCCCTGTGGACAGCCTACAGGGGTTGTGCCATTGACTCAAGAATGATCGTATCTCTGGCGTGAGCATGACTGTTTTCTGGGATCGAAGGGACTTGAAAATGGCGCAATTACGCTAGCAAAGTCCTTTGTAAAGGGCGCCTAAAAGGACGGCTGAGAGGGATCAAGTCTGCTGTCGCATTGAATAATCCGAGGATCTGCAACTCTCTCGCTAAAATGCGCATCCTGCCGGAAACGGACTCTACGAGTGCAATTATCTGGATGATCGCAAACTCGAAGAAGCCTTACCAGATTCAGATCGGGAGAAACTCCACACCCAGATGGACCAAAATCCGGATTGGACAGATCAGACTTTATCCAGTTCACGAGAAAGCCTATATGACGTAAAGTGATATAAGATCGTTTCTGCCTTTGAGCAGAGTAGAACTTGACAGATGTTACTGGAGGATGTCGTCCAAATATACTGCCGACGCAATAGATGAAGTCGAGCGGAACAGGGTGACGACGTAATCCATAACCTTGGTACTAGTCCAAAGGCTTAAATTTAGGCCAAAAGGTATGACATGGAACTGATAAGCCTAGTCCCGACAAGCACAACGGAGAATGTCCGCAACTCGTGGGATAGGGACGTGAAATGTGCGTCACGACGTATCAGGTCTAGGTTGGCAGAAGCAGTCAGCGCATTGGCCATGGAATGGTGAGCTGCCCTGTTAAGAACCCTAGCTAACCGGGCCGTCGAATCCCAAGCATGTTCATTGCCAGATTTATCAGCGATCCTGAAAATGGCTAGGGAGGCTAGATCTAACAGTGAAGACGTAGCGACTACATTTCGAACCAGCTTGGACTTGGCATTGAACACCGTTTAGTCCACTTTATAAGACAATGGAGCAGACATATGGACTGCTGCCATATTTTTATCCAGAGCCGGGACCTCAGTACTGAACGCACCGGAGTGAGTTTTGTACCATCGACCTGAAAACGACGCTGGTACTTGGCTTTCAGAAAAGAAAAACCTTAGCAATTCCTGGATCCCCTATGCGTGTCGACAGACGGTCATTAATTTCCTTAATTTTGTCAACTGGGGAAGGAGGCGGAAGGATAGAGTCTCTTCCCCCTCATCCAGATCGACCGACGCTCTAACCTTATAGTCGGTAATGGCAGCAGGAGGTGGAGGGCATTCTGAAGGGGCCAACACCTTATAAATTTTCTCCACTGCGGCTTTGAAGCTGAACTCGGTCCGTTCCATAGTTGGATCTGCATACCGCTGATTTGCCTGCGACTCATCGCACTCACTATGTACATAATCTTGCTCTGGTAAAGCATCCATATCGGGGTAATGCATACCAGGTGGCATAGATGACTCGATTCCATCATCTCTGATAAAGGCATTCACTCTCCCTTGTGGATGAGCTGTTAGCCTATGGACGGCCGGCAATGCCGAATGAATTGATTGGCATATGTTTGGCCTGAATGACTGCGACGGGCCGGCTATGACCGGCACCGACCGCTCGAATGGTCGGGTTGGATCGAGAGATTCCTCGCCAACTATCTGTGTCATGGTAGTGATATGTAACCGGTAGTACGGATTGACAGACGGAAACATCATTAGAATCTTCGTCAATCCGATTTGTGCGGATTGCGGTATGATAAAAGTCCCCGTGCTGGTACAGCGGTATAGTCGGATGGACTGGTATAAGACTAAAATCTCCATACGGTTGGACGACCGGTGCCTGTTGGGCTGGACGGCCGGAGCCGGATGAACGGTCAGTGCCGGCAAGTGTCGGCTGAAAGCTTGGCTGGACGACCGGTGCCATATGGGCTGAACGGTCATTGCCGGATCGCCCGGTGCCGGTTAGTGCCGGCGGGAAGGTCTGCTGGATGACCGGTGCCATATGGGCTGAACGGTCATTGCCGGATGGACGCCCGGTGCCGGATGTTGCCGACTGTAAGGTAATAACAATTACATAATGCTTATGTAGTGCGTCCAGCACTACGCGCCCATCTACCATTCGCTCAGAGGGAATGTTGGTTCTGGTACAGCTTGCATATCTGTACAGCATACAAGGTGACTTAGATGACGCAATTCTGTCATAATTGACACTTTCACTAAATCTCCCTTGTGGAGAAGCCGTGAACATATGGACGGCCGGCACTGCCGGCTGATTGAACTGGCGGATGGTCGGCCTGAAAGACCTGTTTTGGTAAAAGCTGTCATATCTGGGTAGCACATACCAAGTGGCATAGATAACTCAATTCCGTCACCTCTGATAATATCACTAATTCTCCCTTGTTTTAAAATCACACCGTCACGTATTTGACATGACGGGAGGTGTACACCGGCAATACCGACTAATTTGTCTGGTATATGGTCGGCCGGAATGTCGGCGAAGGTCCGGCTATGACCGGCACCTGCCTCTCGAATGGTCTGATTGGAGGGAGATTCATCTATAACATTTCTCTCATGGTAGTGATATGTAACCAGTAGTGTAGATTGACTGACGGGTACATCACTATAATCTCCGTAAATCCGATGTACAGCCGGTGCAGGTTGATGCCGGCTGGAAGACCGGTGCCATTTGGGCTTAACGGTCGTTGCCGGATGGTCGGCCGGTGCTGGTTGATGCCGGCTGGAAGGTCGGCTGGACGACCGGTGCCATTTGGGCTGAACGGTCGCTGCCGGATGGACGGCCGGTGCAGGTTGATGCCGGCTGGAAGGTTGGCTGGACGACCGGTGCCATTTGGGCTGAACGGTCGTTGCCGGATGGACGGCCGGTGCCGGTTGATACCGGCTGGAAGGTCGGCTGGACGACCGGTGCCAATTGGGCTGAACGGTCGTTGCCGGATGGACGGCCGGTGCCGGTTGATGCCGGCTGGAAGGTCGGCTGGACGACCGGTGCCATTTGGGCTGAACGGTCGTTGCCGTATGGACGGCCGGTGCCTGTCGACGCAGGCTGGAAGGTCGGCTGGCCGGCCGGTGCCATTTGGGCTGAACGGCCGGTGCCTGTTGATGCCGGCTGGAAGGTCGGCTGGCCGTCCGGTGCCATTTGGGCTGAACGGACGGTGCCGGATGGACGGTTAATGCCGGTTTGCCTGCTGAAGTGCCGGCTGAACTGACGGTGTCGGCTGGACTGACAGCTGGAAGGCCGGCGAAAGTGCATATTAAAATGGATCCAATTGATCCAGCATAGACTCCATGCGTCCTGACTTACAGGCCCGAAAGCCATGTACGGATCTGCGGTGAAATTTACACCCACTGGGCAGCCTAAACCATGTCAACATAATTTCCTCCATTTCCACATTGCCAACACCCATTTTGCCATTCATGCCTTCGTTGTCGACTTTGCTTACTGAAACGACAAAAGAAGAGAACAAAGCACAAATTAAAAAATTCAGCATATTATTAATTCGATAATACTATAACCGTTATTAACGGAGTAGTCAAATTATTCCGTGCCATGTTAACTCTTAATGACAACACTAGTTATCGCCGTGAGCGTGTTGCAATGGTTCGTTCAAGACGAAGTCTACTGAAACGAAAAAGATGATAAACAAAGCACAATTAGCAATTCAGCACGCTATTAAGTCGCTATTACCATAACCGTAACTAACGGAGGAAGTGAAATGATTTAGTGTTGCGTGAACTCATGACTTCAACATGAATTCCGCCAAAGCACAAATTAAAAATTCAGCATATTATTAATTCGATAATACTATAACCGTTATTAACGGAGTAGTCAAATTATTCCGAGCCATGTTAACTCTTAATGACCACACTAGTTATCGCCGTGAGCGTGTTGCAATAGGTCGTTCAAGACGAAGTCTACTGAAATGAAAAAGATGATAAACAAAGCACATTTAGCAATTCAACACGCTATTAAGTCGCTATTACCATAACCGTAACTAACGGAGGAAGCGAAATGATTTAGTGTCGCGTGAACTCGTGACTACGACACGAAATTCCGCCATTAATAGTCGCAACTGCTCGTTCAGAGATGAAGTCTACTGAAACGGAAAAGAAGATAAACAAAGCACAAATTAACAATTCAGTACGCTATTAAGTCGCTATTCCATAACCGTAACTAACGTAGGAAGCGAAATGATTAAGTGTTGCGTGAACTCGTGACTACAACACGAAGTCCGCCATTAAAGTCGCAAATTGGTCGTTCAAAGACTTTTTTGAAGTCTACTGAAACGTCAAAGAAGATAAATAAAGCACATATTATCAATGCAGCACGTTATTAGTCGCTAATATCGTAAACGTTACATACGGAATAAGCGAAATTATTGAGTGCTACATGTATTACATGCTAGTACCGCCATAAGCGTGCTTTGACCACGTTGCAACCTGGTCCGAAGTCTAGAAAAGGTGACAAAGTCACTCAAATTGGAAAATATTGTAAAATAATGTATACGACCTGTTGGGGAATGATTATCCAACACAGTAATTCCAAATTTAACTTCGGATGGTCAGAATTTACACTAAGATGGCTTGGATTCATTGGAGGTCTAATTGTACGTGTTTACACACAACAAGCGAAGCTAAAAACTAAAGAAGCAACACCTAACGGGCGGCAAGGGGAGGTAATGGGCAAGAGTTATTGCCCTTTGTCTATATGACATAGACAGGAAAGACGAATTTTCGTCTTTTGGTACGGCTGGATTCGCGAGGTAGCAGGCTAATATCCCTAAAGTAATGTGATTGGGGAACGTATTCAAAGGAGAAATTGGATTGTTCGAGACAAATTTGAACCAATCTTGAAAGATAAAAGAACTATCACTGTGAGTCATGATTCCAAACCAGGAATTCTGACTGGGATTGACAAACCATACTATGAAAGATCCTATCCTGTAACAGCAGTTGTTTATGGGATATATTTGTTAAATGATAAAGCTAGTATTGAAAAATTAAAACCAATGAAACTGTCACCGTTGACTTCGTCAAGGATAAATTGTGTAGCAGAACGAACAATAGAACACTTCACAAATGCGTTGCGTGGAAACAAATTGACTGATCTAAGACGTAAAAATATAAATGAATGGGGATTAGCAGTAAAGGGAATGGGGCAACGATTCAAGATATAATTAAATTAGAAACATCATTAAGATTCCCAATAACCATGATGACGATAACAGGAGAGGTATTGCACGAATCAAAATATAAATCACAAGGAGCTCCAATCAAAATTATTGATCATAATGAACACGCGTGGACACCTGCGGTAACAATATTTCCGCGGGATAGAACCGTAAAATATTACACGGGGAAATTTATTTGATTTTATTTCTCAGCCAAGTAAATACGATCCTGTGTCAGTGTGGTTACTTCACAGTTTTGAAGATGAAGAGGGTAAATTCGATCAATTTGTAAGACCCAATGGCGATTTATACTGTACTGAAGCCTTGAACAATGAAATGAAAAATCTAGCTACTTGTTTTTGAATGGATTACGACGAACAATTGCTAACAAACTGTTTTACAATTCCGTCGGTTGCTTCTCATTTTGCGACAAACAAATACACGTGGAAATCAACAAGAGGTGAATTTCTATCAGATTAATCCAGCTGCGTTAAATATAACCATGGAGGATTATGGAATAAAAAATACACCTATGAAAATATTATTTCGGTTGATATTGTTGCGTCTTATCCCGGGAGTTTGGACATCCCACACATGAGATGACCCGTGTTGCAATTAATGGACCACTACCCGATTTTGATTTAACTGGATTTGCTCGTGTGGTATCATTTGAAGTAGCTACAGGACTTCATCCGTGTTGTTATATTTGGTTTGGTAGACACATCTCTGAAAAACACTGGATGCCAATAGTGTTATTACGGTATATAATTGATTCTAAAATGCTGATATCGCTGATTGTCAGTGAAGCAATTATATCATATCGAGCGCAGACTGAGGTCTGGTTACCACAACCTGATAGTCTAGATAGTATAATCAGCGACTATAGAAAACAATTTCCTGATCTAGACGAAGAATATATCTTGAAATGGTCGAAACAGATCTTTGAAGTTAGAAATAAACACGCAAAAGATCTATGTAGAAGAATAATCGGTAAATTCACATAAGGTTGAAAAAAATACGACAATAACCGATATTCTTCACGGTTGATTATAGATGATGCTGAATACGACTTTATAATCGCAGATGTAACATTTAAGGGTATATTCATCGATCGTAAAGACGCTTTCTTGTCCGATGGAACCAAATTAGGTACAATTGTTACTTACACAGATGGATACAGTCTTCAGTACACATTTGAGCTTTCGATGATAAATAGATTTCCTGAATCAGCAGTTAGAATTGCCACCGATTCATTTGATATAAACGCGAAACACAGCGAAGCAGTGGCCGAATTCACTAATTAAGACGAGAATTGGGGATCATGGAGAATCAGAAAAGAAATACCGTGTGATTATTCCAAATCAGCAGATGTTACGGTTGAAGATAAATATTTGAAAAATAATCAAATATCAGAACTATCTAATGCACCGTCGATATCTGATCCAGTATGTAGATTTAAAACAGTTTATTTAAACGGCTGTGGTGGGTCAGGAAAGACGAAACGAGCGATTGAATTATTTCGTGTGAAAAATCCTACGGATTTCCACGCTAGCGGTTCCAAATCAAACATGATTGTGCTAACACCGACCCACAGACTTGCAAGAGAGATGAAACAGCGAGGAATTAATGCTTGCACTTATCACAGTTTCTTTCGATGGAAAGGTGACGAATGGACTCCTTATCAAATGGGTGAGAAATTTATTGCTGAAGTCATTATATGGGATGCAATATGCACAGCATCGTTAGATGTATTACAAAGATTTCTTTATTGACTATTGCTAGCGAATACAAAAGTCATCATTTGTGGCGATCATGGTCAACCATCACCATTTGTCGTTTTGTCTCAACATGATTTGCTAAAGAATTTTGTAGACTATTATGAAAAAATTAATACTGATCATAAAGCACTTGATGAACAATTACGCGATTTAAAAAAACTAATTAGATTACAACCGGATAGAATCCAATGTGAAATAGCCCGTTAAATAATTTCGTACACCCCATTAAATGATTTCTGGGAAGCGTGGAGACCAAACGATTTGATAGTAGCAAGTAGAAAATAGTCAGAGACACACTTCAGATGAAGTTATTTAGCATGCATAAAGAAAAATTTGCAACACTTCCAACGCCATTGTGTTATAGACCCAAGGATACACCTAGACAAAATATCGAAGTTGATATTCCAGGACAAAGTGAAAGGTAGATTTTAGTATTAAATGATATTGTGCTGGTTGATATCAATGTCGTCGAAGATGTATTACGCGATGATAAAACCCCATTGACGCTGAGTTACGCATCGACGATACGTTCTTCTCAGGGATTGACTATATCAGATACAATTGTTTGGAGTATAGATAACCACATCGAGTGGTCGAATTTAGTTTTTCTTGCAGTGTCTAGAGTACAAAGAATAAATCAGCTTCGAAGAGTTGTTCTAGACTATAATGACGCTACAATAAGTGATATTGTCAACGATGATATAATCAGAAAAAAACCTCTTTGGTGATAAACAACAAGACCAAAAAAATAACAGAGAGTTTGACATTGATGCCGAAATAATTATCACACTGAAACAACAACAGAATAATCACTGCGCGAGTTGCAATTGTATAATGAATTGGTGTTGGTCGGATAAAGACTCGACAATTTACCGTAGACAGAAACAAATAGCAGTATAGGTCATACCAGAGATAATGTGATGTTGATCTGTCTTGAGTGCAACAGACGCAAAGGTGCTAGTTAAGACCACGTGGTGGTAATTGAGTATCCTCGGGTATCACATGTAGTTGTTCACGAATATATCCTCGCTGAGGAGCAATTGAATCCAATCTATAGATTGCTGTTCTACCCGTAGATCGTGTTATGCTAGATATTTTATGCGTAGTGACACTCCAGATAGGATCAGTAGCTCTTTGTTTTTGCCACAGTCGAGCTCTCCTGTTTCATATAAATATCTAAGAGTGACATTGCCGAGAAAAATTGTTGTTTTGAAAATTTTTTTTGCGGTTTTTCAGGTATATACCATTTTTAATTGCGTTGTTAGGTTTCATGTTGATTGTTCGTGTAATCTCATTACTCAGCGCCGTAATAACGCCTGGTAATCTCTTGACCCATTCACGAGATCGTTTATCCTGGATGAATTCCTTCGCGTATTGATATCCAAATAACCGCTCAGCATGTGTCCGATTAAATCGTTCAGCAATTGCCTGATCGCGATGTAGTGCAGTATGTCCTCGTCTGATGAAAACATTATGATGCTTCATTGTTGATAGCACTGCAACCTGAAATTCATTGCCAGGAACAACTTGTAATAGATTTCGCCAATGCAGAGAACCCCTACGATAAATCCTTTCAAACGCATAAGCTACTTCAGTTGATGATTTTGTTTTTAATGGCTCTGCTTGTTTGTATCGACTCGCAACATCAACTACGGTTAGCGCGTATTTGTATAAACCATCATGCGGCAGAAATAATATATCAGCCTATGAACCTCATTAGGAACGGTCACATCAAAATGCGAGAAGTTAATTTGTTTAGGCGGTGGTAGATAAATTTGCCATATCGCCTGTTTAGATAACCAATCCGCTGCAGTGGTATTTTTCACCTTTGCAGTGCTAGCGAGTTTACTGATTGCTCCTTTGCCCTTCCATTATCCTTTTGGAGAATAATAAATATATTCCATGATGTTATTAATTACCAGCACCCATCATTAATTTACCCTTCATCGCCGATTTTATCAACCATGAGACCAACTTTTCTTTGAAGGATGTATCATTGATAGAATTCAACGCATGAATTAATTTCACATCTGCGATATGTCTGTGTTGCTGATTGGTGCTTTTATAAGCAACATCATGAGCATGACACGCCTTATCAATAGCGTTTATTGGGTTTTCACCTGGTCGGGGTCGGTTTTGATCATCGAGTCTGATATCGAGTCTGGTTCCGGGTCCACAATAACTATATCCTGGAAGGTGTTTTTCTCCTGGATATTTTGCCGATGGTGTTCCCGGAAGTTTAGTTAGACTAGTGGCTATATCTCCACCGCTTTTTTAAAAAAAATCATCTGCAGATTTCATAGAAACAAATCTAAATTGTTTTTTTACTACATTGTACACACTTAGCAGAAAGTGCTGATCTGTTATTTTTAGATGTAATCGTCGTCAAGACATCTGTGCCAGTACGCTTCTTATATTTCACACAACATAGATCCATAATATATTTATAATAACATGAATGTAATTGATTTTTCGGCGACAAAAACAAGAGAATCTGTTAAGCATCATGCAGCACTACCAAATTCTATTCGCATGATTATAGTCGGACCAACTGGAAGTGGCAAGACGCAACTACTACTTAATTTAATAACGAGATGAATGAAATGGGACAAGTTGTATTTAATAACCCCGAGTGTAGATGATGAGCGATGCTACGAAGTGTTAAAGGATTACAACGAAAAGCCAGCAGAAATCACCGGCGAGGGTATTATTGAATTTATTACCGATATCGAAGAAGCGCCAGCAATAGAAGACTTAGATGGAAGCATTAACAATTTGGTCGTATATGATGATGTGATGTTAGACAATCAAAAGAATCCTGCTAGAATATTTTTCAGAGGTAGGCATAAAAACACTGATGTGATATATGTCACTCAACGATACACTCAAATACCAAAAGTGATCAGATATAACTGTAATATTCTTGCTCTATTTAATGGAGTGGATACACATACGCTACAGGGGCCCCGAGTGGCCGAGTGGTCTAAAGCGTTGTCCGTTACGGACCACTGCCATCTCACCTCTGTCTGCGTGTGTTCGAGTCTAAGGTTCGGCAAATGTAGTTATGTGAGAAAGCTTGCCAGTAGCTTCTCGTGGGTCGGTGGTTCTTTCCGGGAATAGTAGGAGTTGTTGTAGTAGTAGTAGTTTTAGTAGTAGTGGCAAGTAGTAGTAATATGTTGTAGTAGTATATAGTGGTAAGTAGTATTACTAGTATTAGTAAGCTATAGTAGTAAGTAGTAGTAGTAGTTGTTGAACTAGTAGTAGTAGTAGTGGTAAGTAGTAGTAGTAGTTGTAGTAGTAGTAATTGTAGTTGACATAGTAGTAGTAAGTAGTATTTGTATTAGTATTAATAGTTGTAGTAAGTAGTAGTATTTGTTGCAGTAGTAGTAGCAGTAGTCGTTGTAGTAGTAGTAGTGGTAAGTAGTAGTAAGATGTGGTAGTAGTAAATGCTGTAGTAGACAACAGATAGGAGCATTTGAACCTGTTTCTATTGATTTAGTACGGACAATCGTGATGAAGAGTGCACCAAAGTCTAATCAACTTCATTCAATTCCAACATCACTGCTGCTTGAGTGCTTAGACCCAATATTGCCTTCATGACTAACTGATGTTATTAATATCTCTCTCTCATCAGAGGAATTCCCCTCATTTTTCAAAACTGCCATCGTAAAGCCACTGCTTCTAATATATTTGGCCCTGATCA
Source organism: Unio delphinus (assembly GCA_029339505.1). NCBI lineage: Eukaryota > Metazoa > Mollusca > Bivalvia > Unionida > Unionidae > Unio > Unio delphinus. The sequence continues at coordinate 24,229,556 of JAQISU010000055.1, forward strand.
ACACAATTTCACAGATAACTCTCAACTTTGGAAATGTGAGTGTTCATTTGGAAGTCACTTTTCAAGTTCGAGCAATACTGTCTTAATCTTTATCCTTTGGTCATCAAATGTTAGCCCGGGCTTAAACTAATTTCGAGAATTCAGATTTACATGGAAAGCAAATATAGGTGCAAATGACGTGCAACTGATTGCATGTCTTACGGCTAGAATAACGGTTAGCAAAGTTCATAATATTAAGTCCAGAAGAAGAACCATTGTATAGTAATCCTACCATTACAAAATATAAAACATCCACCAAAAAAATATTTTCAGACTGCCGATGGGGAGATAAGGCTGATTGGTGCGCCACTCTAACGCCAAGGCAATGCTACGCAGGAGAGAATGCAGACAACTGCTGCATAAAGTGCAAAGTTACCTATAAAACGAACATACCAGGTATGTAAAAATTACACGCATTAAGATTTCTAAAATGTATAGACACTTCACGCACTGAGGTATAAACACAATTTAATTTCTTATTTAATCAGGAAAACCAACAACAACTAAACAATACTGTATTTATCTCGTGATGAAGTGATCAATACAAAGCCGAGTTAACAGCTGGCTATGAGACGGTATATTTATCTACATAATTACATACTTAATCATTTAACTTATGCTTATGAGAGTTAAACCACGTACTTCGTGTATGGAGCAAAAAGGATTATGAATAATTGCATACGTATTAAATTGGAGTTTCTACAATACAAGCGAATCAATTATACGTTGCTTAAATTGCATTTGCCTTAAATATACAGATGAAAAAAAGAACGACTCTCTCTATAAACGTGTTATCGTATATTTAATAAATATTCGTTGTAAATGTAAAAGACATGCAAATTGAAAAAAATTGTTGCATTATAGTGAACACAATCATAGCTAAATATATACAATTATCGATGGGCATAACAATACACACGTAGACGCTATGTTCATATACCTTTCGCCTATTCGGTAATACATATATGAAACATCACGCTCTTAGAATCCTAAACTTTTCAAGTATATCAAACAATACGAAAAAAAATAAATACAATGGAGAAAGGTAATCTATATCAGATTGTTTCTAAACTAGAATATTCTGGGAATGAACCTTTGACTCTCCTCCTTTTACATTGTAGATTGGGTTTTTATATTAAAGCTGATAATCTTGTAACTACACATTCCTACTTTCACATATACATTTGTTGTGCTTAGTGTTAGTTTGAGCGTAATTATTTGAATAATTTAACTGAATTACAAAGTATTCTTTGATTTTCGGACAGTTTTTGTGGATTATAGTAAATTTATTCAATTACCTTTTGGATTATATCATTGTTATACATGATGCCTATTGGCACATTAGTACATGAGTTCATTCATATTATTGGTACATCAGCACATTCAAAAGTCTATATCATTATGAACACTGCTAGAATTCTTGTAGAAGTCTCTATAATTTTCGACTTGTACTATACATGTTATATACATTTCGGATTTAATTCACAATAAGTAAGTTATTTCATATGTTAACTTTAATATTCTATTGAAATAAGTCTTTTGTTGAATTTTCTAAATGGATGATTGCTTTTCGCTTTCTCGCTAGTTAGGTTATGATCATATAATAGTAAAAAGTGACCAAAAAAAAGGAATGTCTATCGTATACAATATTTTGTGTTCAAATGTTTGCCAGTGCTCTTGGGGAAGACAACACTGGTCCGCTTCCATATTAAGATTAACCACTTCAATCTTTTTTAGACAACAGGTTTCACATTGAAATCTGCAAATATTTCTTATTTTTATTTTAAGCCATGTTTGTTTGCGAAAAGAAGAAATTCTTTTCATAATAGCCATAAAAGTGAGTTATTCTATCAGGGATATAACTTGCATAGCAACCCAAAGTCAACACGAGTACCCATTATAGCAGCTGATACATAAATATACGTTTATGAGCGTCTATGACATAATGTTACAAATACGCTCAATATTGCAAAGATAGGGAAGATAGGAAAGTTGATTTATTTGTTCATTCATATCAAATCAAGAAATTGCAAACGTATTATATTTGTTTTTTTTTCTTTTTTTGTATGGTTTAACGCCATTTTTCAGCACAATATAGGCTATACATGGCGGCCAATATTAATAGTGGAGGAAGAACCCGGAAAAACCCCGGAAAGAACCACCACGATAAGCTTCTGGCAAGCTGTCTCACATAACTACATTAGCCGAATCTTAGACTCGAACTCACGCAGACAGAGGTGACGGACAGCGCTTTATACCACTCGGCCACTCGGGTCCCCTACAACCGAATCATGCAGCAAACGCTGATAATAAAGGAATTAAAACCTTTGTCGATATTGATGGATATAAGATGAAATTATATCGTTTTTTTTCTTTTTGTATGCAAAGCAATGCATGTACTAATATTTTTTTTCGTCTTCAATACTACCGGTCCTTTTTTTTATTACACTTTTGACAAATGAATTATTATTATTATTATTATTATTATTATTATTATTATTATTATAGGCTGTGAATACGGAGATCGGATGAACTCTTGCAACCGTACAAAGTGTGCGAGCTATAATGAATACTCACGAGAGTATGTTTGCTGTAAAACATGCCACGATTATGTCGCTGCAATTGTTGGGTAGATGAAAAGCAAATAAAATATTTTGAGAGGTCCTTCTAATATGTTTTTCGTTATAAATATTTTTAGAATAATAATGGCTAATAAGGAGTAGATTAGTGATACTGTATTCATGAAAACACGCATGCCGAATACAATCAAAAATATTGTATCGATAAAATGAATTGTCGTTCTGATCTGCGTTTTCCTTTGATTAAGATTATTGCTCTTGTTACTGTGAAGTAATTGATGATAATGTATGCGTGGCAAACATATATGGCGGCAAAACGTGCCTCCGTGTACACAAGAGAGATGCTGATCATCTTCAAGTAGGACCTGCTATTACGTTTCGATATGATCATGCAATGGAAACAGACATAAATTTTTGTCATCAAGTGAAAAATGGACACAAGATATAGTTAGTAGTTGCAACGCGTTTATATCTATACAAAAGCTAGGATACAATTAAGTACTCAGTAGCTATAAAATGCACAAGTTACGACTTTCTCCGTTTTCATTCATTGATCAGCCGCAGTTGTAAATTAAAATTGATGGCTCTGTAACCTATCAATTCTTTAACAAGCAATATTTAAGAAAAGCCATCATATGATGACTAATTAATTCGATAAAGATATCTCCAGTATATGATCTGAAAAAAAATTACCTATACAAAAGAGTGCTACGAAGGGACTCTTGTCCTTCTTGTTACACATTACGACCAATGAAGAATGATTTTCAAGCTAACCAAGAAAACTACTGTACCAAAAGGGTATGTAAGTTTCGATGAACAATGAATCAAAACGTATAAATAATATTGACCAATGTTGCGAATACATTATAAAAGAAGATTTAATTGGTGCATTTTTTCTTCTTATTTGATATGTATTGTTTCATGTAAAAAGCCTATTATGAACATCGAAAGTCTAAACGTGTAGCGCATTAAACCTGAGTATTATATGAAAAGAACTAAATTCATTACGATCTAAAATGAAAAAAAGACTATAAACCTTAAACCCCATCAATGTTATATATGTTTAATGCCTGCTGGTTAGTATGTCAGCATAACGAACCACCAAGGAAATCGGTGAATACTTATTCATATAATTCTCTGTCATCCTTGGTATATGTTATATGACAAATCATTTCATGTATAGTTTCTACAGTGTGTGTGAGAGTGTGTTGTTTGGATTGTTAACGTAGCTTTTTTCAATCATATCGCTACTATGTCGAGGCGGACGCGTTAGGCAACATGACAACGGAACGGTAGTTTGTACCGTATATATATATATATATATATAAAAGTTAAATCTGTTATTATCTTTCTTTCAAAATATGACTTTCTCTAGACCCCTTATTAATAACTATATTCAAAAATATCATTTTATGAAATCTATTTCAAATGACACAGGGATTCAATAAATGTGGCTCTTGTTCGTCTTAGCTGTTTCATTTGCCGCTATATGACCTTGTGATAACATATCCGACTCAACGTTATCGAAAGGACTGCAATTAAAATTCACATATTCCTCCATATAAAAGAGCTCAAGTATCACAACCTGCCATGTTATTACGAACTTAGCCCATAAGTCAATAGCAATAGTTGTGTGTCACGCCAACAACTATATAGTGTACACCGGAATTATCTACACAAAGTTTGTACAATTACAGACCTTGTAATGGGTTTGATTCATGATGAGGATTATAATTCACTATTCATTTATTGATATTTCAACGAACTAAGCATATTCATTTAATCTGTAGATTTGTCTTGTAAATATATTTCGAAACCAAAATTCGCTTTCATTTGATTTGAGCACTGATAGAAAAAGCAACTATAACACCTTATAGATAATTAAACATTTTATAAAATCTTTCGTATCCAAAATAAATATTATTCCCAATAACACGTACATAAATAAAAAAGAACTCTTTTGTTTCGCAATGAGTAGCGTTTTGTTAACCTATGGCATATAATTTTAAACTGCATCAATCTGAGTGTTCAATGGACAGACCTCTTGTATATACTCAATAAAATCGTTAAAAGATTGGGTGGGATAGATAAATCTGCCCATGTGCATTGACCAATCGATGCTTCCATTTGTGAACAGAAAGCATAAAAATATATAAGCGTAGTATAAGAATTAGAAGTTCACTGAATCCAACTGAAAAGCTGAATATTGTTACTTATATTTGATTTAAATTATTTATTTTTTAATTGTCAGATCCAAATTTGTCATATTTGGTTTTACAATTCATTAATTGGGAAATTATTCTAGAAAAAAATCTCTATGACCATACTTTATCTGTAAACATATTTTTGACCTTGGCTTGTTGACCTAATTTCTGACCCTGCTTCAGACAGTGTCAGCAAACTTTTAAAACGATTGGTTAAAATCCAAACAATCCTTTCTGGATCATTCTATTATTACGTGACTTAGTGAAGGTAGCCTCTTTCTTTGACCTTCCATGAACTTCCATAAAATCACGTGATCCCTTCTTTATGTAAAAGAAAACCCAGGTATATAAATTATTGTTTGGATGAGAACAATTTAATAGAATCTGGGCTTTTAAGTTAATAGTTGTGTTTTGAGTTATATTGGAATTTGTGGCAATTTCTTGAAGCCAGAGGAATTATGTTCTTTATATGAAAAGAAACATGTTCTCATAATTTCATTTGGATGATTATAAAACAAGAACTGCATCACGTTACATCGTCAGCCATTTTGGATTACATCGTCAAGATTCGAACCTGGAACTATTAGAACATTTATTTATCCGGACTCTTGCAATTCCATTAGTGGATTTTTTGTGTGAATTCTATATTGGATTAATGTTGGATCTGATTCTCTAAAACCGTAAGTTTATTTATATTATGAAAAAAATTGTACTTAATAAATTCATTGTTAAAGATTTACAAGCTTGTTAGTTTTCACTTTCTGTGTTGCTGCTTATTCCAGCCTAAGCACGTAACAATATATATATATATATATATATATATATATATATATATATATATATATATATATATATATACATATTTTCTGGTGACTCGTGATCTACTGGAAGGTTATAGAGAACGGATGATACAAGTGTACTTAAAAGGCACCAACGTTGACAATATTTATATAATATACACGATATTCAGACATTTGAAAAAATAATGAGAAACGTGATCTCAACATTTCATTTTGTTCCTTCCCATCGGAGAAGGCAACACAAATGTAATCTTATTCTCTTTAAACAATACATTTAGGAACCTAGGCCATAGCAATTTGTTGTAAATAGTTGTTTTCTTCCTTTATACGAGTTAGGCCAGAATAACACTAAAATGCTTTATTTCTGTCGAACGTACGTGAAATATATACATACATGTCAATTTTAAGTCTAACAGTCTTCGTATGAAGGAACACAAACATAATTACCTGCATGACGAAAGCCATATGTGAAAAGGTACTACATACTTTCCACATTCCATCCTTTAATATTTATTTGGACAATGCGAGGTCTAACCGTTCAAATGGCATATCGCCTGTTAAAATCAGAGGAACATTAACCAAAAAATGCCTATCAATCTCTATTACATCTAAATATAACTATAATTTTCGCTGTGGAGACAAAATTTGTTGATTGAGGTGTATTGTTTCCCCATGTATGGTCGTATTACGTATTATGCTGTGCAAAATTGGCTCCAACTGCCAATGTGTTTTAATCTATTGTTACATATTGGTTCCAATTCAACAAACATTATCAATTCGTATGAATCAGATTTACGGTCGTATAATGCTATGAAAAATGGGATCCGATATTTTATTTTTCTCAGCCAGCATCAATTTGTTTCTTTTACATGCATTGGAATGGTTGCAACATACCATAACTCGATTGTTACTTAACTTTAAAGACAAAGGTTTTCAGTAAAATTAAGAGGCAATTGTTGTACTTGATGCTGTATCAAAATCAACTAAACCACCCCATAAAACTGTACACGAGTATACGAGTAAAAGCCTTTTAATGAGATCTAAAGTATAATGGTAGATATTAGGGGAAGGTCTATCTTTAGACAAAAAAAGACTATAGGAATGTCACTCGATAATGCGAAAACAATCATCAGCGACGAAATATCTGAATTCTTAAATCTTGTACATGTGGATCCAAACCAAATTGTTATATTTCAAGACAAACAGGGGAAATAAGGAACGAATACTGTTTCATTGAACGATATTTTGTTAGACTTAACGGGGTACCCGAAAACTCCATAGTGATTATCAGTAGAGGGGGCGAATCCGACGTCTCTAATTGGGGTAGATTTTAAGCAAAACATTTTATGTCTCCTTTTGCCAAATGCGGTCTTAACGATTTTAAAGCCCTATTTGTCAAATTAAGTCTTTCTCGAAACCTCTCTACGAAAAAGAACCAGAGGGAGCGAATCCGACGTCTCTAATTGGGGTAGATTTTAAGTCTCCTTTTGCCAAATGGAGCCTTAACGATTTAGGGCCCTATTTGTCAAATTAAGGGGAACCCGAGGGTGCAAAAACCTCTAAAAAAATCGTCATCGCCGCCCCTATGGATTAACCGAATATTTTATCAAGTCCGACACGATATCGCGTCCGAGGGTCTGCTAAATATATCGTCACAAATCCATGTTGGATTGGCTGAGCGCGACTAAAGAAATTTCTAAATTGATTATGATCCATATCACCGCAGCACCAAGTTTGCCAAATATTTCGTAGTGTATGAGTATCAGATCCGTTAAACACACACAATAAGTTGCAGTTATCTCTGATCACTTTTGGTATTTGAGTGTACCGTTGAGTGACATATATCACGTCGGTGTTTTTATGTCTGCCTCTGGAAAATATCCTGGCGGGATTCTTTTGATTATCTAACATCACATCGTCGTATACGACTAAATTGTTAATATATCCATCAATATCATCAATGCTCGGTGCTTCATCGATATCGGTTATAAACTCAATAATACCCTCGCCAGATTCTACCACCACGCTGTCGTTAAAATCTTTTAGCACATTGTAACATCGCTGATCGTCTACACTAGGAGCTATCAAATATAACTTGTCCCATTTCATCCATCTCGTTATCAAATTAAGTAGCAGTTGTGTCTTGCCGGATCCAGATAGTCCGATTATAATCATTCTAATTGAATTCGGCAACATCACATGGTGTTTAATAGGTTCTCGTCGTCGGGTAGCTGAATAATCAATTACATTCATGTTGTTATATATAAATTATGGATCTATATTGTGTGAAGTGTAAGGCGTGTACTGGCACAGATGACTTGACGACGATTACAACTAAAAATAACCGATCAGCACTTTCTGGTAAATGCGTACAATGCAGTACAAAGAAATTTAGATTAAAACAGAAAATAAATGTTGAAACCAGAATATCATAAGTATGTTAGGAGTATAACTCACTGGGTTGATATATTCTACAAAATCAAAATTTAAACAAGTCAAATTGATACCGATAATGTATCATACATAAAATATAACAATGCGGTGGTACAGTGTATAAACGATATGAAGAACTAAAACAACAACAAAAACCGCAAAAATTACAAGGAAAGCGACAGCAACCTTCAAAGAAAATATCTTTCTCGCCTAAAAACAACAACAACTACCACCGCAAGTTTCAAATCGAGATGATGATGATGAAGATAGTTATTTACAAGAAACTGATTTAGAAAAACTGGATGCTAGTAGCGGGGAGGGATTTTCAAAATCTCAGAAATTGTCAGCAATTTCCAGAGATTCCAATCAAAGATTTTCCCAGAAAAGGCCGGCAATTTGAAGTGGATTTTCAGGGGAAATCGAAGATTTTCAGGTCTAGTTGGTTGTCCTGGTAATGTTCTCAGCGATATAACACGATTAGAAGTTCTCATCGGAAGAAAACGAGCTCACCAGAACTGATTAATGAAGCAGATGATATCTGTAGGCGGTTATTTCAAGGCGGTATCATGGAAATCAAAACATACCGAGATTTCATTGACGAGTTAGTGGAAAATCCTACTGATTATTACAGCGACTGAAAATCCTTGGATTTTTCATCTGATGACGAAGTCGAAAATCCTTTGGATTGGAAATTGCTAGCAATGAAAATCGTTTACGATTTCACGATTAGAAAACACTAGTATTTAGAAATTGCTAGCAATTTCAGAATAAGATGATCATACACTACAACCATGACAAACCAGACAGCGTCTATGTAGTAAACTCACGATTTCCAGTTTATAGAGCTTACTATGGAGATGGTCTCGGTGATACTATTGCGGGGTTATTTGCAAGAATGGCCCCAAAAGTGATGCCGTTGGCTAAACAATTAGGAATGAAAGCAATTGATGTTATTCGTGATAAGGGTATTAGTGCTGTTGGAGATCTTGCCGGAAAAGCGTTTTCAGCCGCGAAGGATAACATAACAGCGCTAGTTCGACGGGAAAAATCCAAAGGATTTTCAAAACCGGGACCACTGCCATCTACAGCGGAAATGCCTGCACGGGTTAGTAAAATAATAAATAACGCAGTATAACAGAAACTAGCGTCGCTGGTGACTCCGTCGTTGACAGCAAGTGACCAGGATAATATTACCGCAAACATAATAGCGGGAAGCGGTTTAAGAAAACCACGACGAGATCGCTAGCGTTTTTACGACGACGAAGAAAATCCTACGGATTGGAAATTGCTAGCAATGAAAATCTTTTACGATTTTTCGATTTAGATCTACGAATATAGAATAAAATGTTCAAACGGTCACCTGATCCAGCGTTTGATATAGACGCCCCAGTGCGTAAAGATGATTCTGTAAGTGATTATCAATTTTATTCTTATCACGCAGTACAACCAGATCTCCGATTAAGAATCGAACTTCAAGTTCATGATACCAGTAAATACTTTTTACCGTGTGAAGCGTTTATCGAAGTAGAAGGAGTACTTGTAACAGCTGCTGATACTCCTGCTGTACCAGCACCATATGACAATAAACCAACTATCCGAGTTGGTTTTGTCAATAACGGTATCATGGCGTTTTTCGAAAGCGCTAGATATCTCATTGATGGAAAAGAAATTGAATCTATAGAGCGTGATGTTGATGTTGCCACAACAATCATAGGGTTAGCAAGATATTCCGATGATTATACAAGATCAGCGGGTCCATCTATGATGTTTTCTAAGGGTATTACTGATCACCCTGAACACATCCAGTATTCCAGAGTAAAGGCAACACAAAAATGTGGAACCACGATCACGTTGAAGCACAATCAGATGACTGGCGGGGCGAATAAATTGTCGCTGACGACTCGTCAAGTAAAACACTTCAATGATGCTTTCAAGAATAAAAAAAGCGTTCAGATCACTCTCTCTGCAGCCGCGATTAAAAACATGATTAAAACCGGCGGTATATTCCCGTTGTTAGCTGCAATTGCAGCGTTGATTTCCGCGGCTGCCCCAGCGGTGGTTAAAGCGGCGGCGCTAGGAACCGTTGGGGCCGCGGCAGGGATGGCACTAAAAAAGGCAACTGGGCAGGGGTATAAAAATAGGAAAAGGGTCTAAGACTACCAGGAACCACGTATTCATGGTACAGCGGGAGATCCGTTCACGGAAAAGGTCTGAGAATCCCAGGAACGGTTTACTAGTTGTAGAGTCTTTGAATCCAATGTCCAATTTTGATTTACTCGATGCTGCTTAAAAATTGGCCATACAAAATTTCAGAGGTGTCTTTATGAAAGATCAGTTGCCGGCATAACCAAACAGCGTTGAAACCGGTATCATTAATCTCGATAACAGCACCGGACCTGGTACTCACTGGGTTGCATACGCGATTGATCCACGTGGGATTGTTTATTTCGATTCATATGAATTAGCGCCGCCGAAGGAATTCATGCGTTATATTAACCGCTTAAAAAAGTTTCCAAAAATCAAAGATTTTCTAAAAATGAAGACTTGGTATTCTACGCTACCAACACAACAAATGAATGATCCACCAATATGCGGCAACGAAGTATTAAATGTCCTTGATGCTATTTCACATCTGGAAAACCACCTCATGTTCTCGTAAATGAATACACTAGTAATCGCTTTTTAGAGAGAGAAAGAGTTTTACAATAACATGATTGATATTTGGGGAAGACCTCTATCAGCGCTGAAGAAACCCGGTGCCGATGACACTGCAACCGGTGATATAAAAAAATAATCGAAGATGAAATGGCTGAGACGTTGAACCTAGCAAGTGTTGACCCCGGGGAAATAGTTGTATTTCAAGATCGTCAGGGTAAATTGAAAACTAGTAATGTTTCCCTGGAAGATATTTTGGTTAAACAACGAGACGCAATCGAGAACACCGTCGCGTTATGTTCCGATCAGGGTAAACTTCAACCCGGCATACTTATGTCAACAATCACAAATACACTTGCCAACTACGATAAGGAATTTGACGATCATGTGAAAAATTATAACCAATTTCGCAAAAATGTCATCAATAAGTTCTTTGGATCCCCGATTGTAGTTACGCCTTCTCTCGCTGAAATTAACTCGTTTATTGATGATCAAAAGGTCATCAATGACCTCAATGATAAATTTTTTACAACAACAACATCCGAAAAAGTGTCAACTATATATTCGGAAATAATCAAAAAACTTAATGAAATCGCTAATATTAAAAAATCTATCGAGGATAGTAAAACAACAATCGACGCTATCAAAGATGATTTTCAAAAAAGGTCGAACGACTCGATAAAGTAAAAATTCCACACTCCGCAGCGGATATCGACAATGTCGTGTATTTTGTTGCCCTTGGAACTCTCAAATGCATCAAAGACACTAATGATCGAATAGATTTTACTCCAAACGTATCAGGTATTTATCGATTTACGTTAACTACATTCGCCGGAGATAATTTTAATTTTCGAGATAATTATGGTGGTATCGGTGATGATCAAACCGCTGTAAGTACAATAACACAGTGAATTAATGCAAATTCCACTTGGCATATTTTTGTGTTATCGTCTATTGGAGTTGTTAGAGTTAGATTACCAATAACATGGATGATAGAATTTGTAGCAAGTATGGGCGATGATTAATTCTGGAAATGCTAGCATTTCAACAATGACATTTCCAATAACGATGACATCAACGATTTTATCATCGCAATATCGCTATGATCAGGCCAGATAGTTTCAGACTTAACTCAAAGCGTTCACTGAGGAGTATGCAATGAAAATAAAAAAGAAATACCAGCGAAGAATAACCGCAGTTGATGTTACCGTGCACTCTGTGAGTGGCGTAATCACCGGAGCTGGTATAATACTATCCTCTGTGACAATGATTGCTCCGATAGCTGTTCCAATTTGTATATCCGCGGCGACAAAAATCGCGGGAACAAGTTCGATAATAACAAAAAAATATCATCATGCAGCTAGAGCTAACTGCAAGACTGCATAATTAAATTTCATGTTGTATCAACCGCGTACTCGCAATTGTCCTCGTTGATATCGTCGTCGCTCGATGATACATTTATATCAGATATTGAGTTCTCAGCGATGCTAAATATTTATGACTCCGCGATGTCAAAATTAGAGCGACAACATGAATATAATAACAATGACAACACCGCAGGAATTACTTCAACGAATAGTGGAGAACACAAACCCAGTACAAACCAGCATGATCTCAATAACATCAACCAATCCGGAATTCAGTGTAAATTTCCCTATTCCGATTCCAGTGAAGGAGATAGTGCTGGCAAAAGTACGAGTATACCATAGTTGGCCAAATATCAGATCAAAAATCATTTGGTGGTCAACAACCGAATAATTCTTTGGTATTTGCGAATAAGAATAAACCCGATGGAACTCCAGGCTGGAACGTTGTTTCAATACCAACAGTGTCATATCAAATTGAACAAATCAATGCTGAATTAGCCCGTAGAATAAAATCAATTACTGGAGCAGAATCGAAAATCGCTTTAACGGTTCATGAGCCAACGCTATCGTCTGCGATTGAAATAAGCACAGAGGGATATGTCGTAGATATTTATCAGAGTTCTATTAGAACCGTACTAGGATGGCCTGAGATACCACCTCGACAAGTTAACAAACCACCAGAACCACACAAATCAGATTATATCACCGACAGGATAAAATCTGATAATCCAGTAAAATGTTATAAAGATCACAGAATTACTTTAGAGTTTTTTGGTACTGGATACCAACGAGAGAAGGAATGGGGTGAAATAGAGAGATATAATTTTGTTAACGAACCTAAAATCGTTGAAAATTTCACAGCGATGAATAATGATTTTTCATTGCTGTTAATATCTCTTAAATCTGGTACTCTCACTCGAGATGAATTTATCAGCGTCGTAGAAACATGCAACAAAATTATCGACGATATGGAAACATTTAATTTGAAAATTATTCAAGAGGTATTAGGTGACAATAATCCTAAAATGAGAACAGAGTTTGCCAAAAAATATAATATCCGCGTTGAAGATATTCCTGTGTTCAAACTACCAGGATATAATGTCCCAGTGATAAAAAATTTCTCAGTGACACTATCGATGTTGATTTTAAAATAATTCATGATGCATGGAAAAAAACAACATCACGGGAAATAAAAATCTTCAAACATAATAATGACCCAGAAGGCGGTGGTAGGCATATCGCTCCGTTCAACGTGAATATATATCCTCAGTGATTGCGCTCAATTTAGTGTGTGATGTTATCGAAGGAAGCTATCAAATAAATCTAGAACGATCAAATCAAGCTCAGACGGGATATATTCTATATTCATTTGCACCAACAGCTCCACCCGGATTTCTAATAATTGAGTCTCCGGTTAATCCAGTCTATATGCGATGTCATAATGATTCATTAACGAGAATTAATTTCAAACTCGTTGACCAGTCCAATAATCTAATTGATTTACAAGGTGATTTTCTACAAATTAGTCTGTTTGTGAAATTTTAAAAAGATTTTCATCCTAAAAAAAATTGTTAATTCATAGCAGCAACGGGGGCGGCGACGACGATTTTTTTTAGAGGTTTTTGCACCCTCGGGTTCCCCTTAATTTGACAAATAGGGCCCTAAAATCGTTAAGGCTCTATTTGGCAAAAGGAGACTTATAATCTACACCAATTAGAGACGTCGCATTCGCCCCCTCTGATTCTTTTTCGTAGAGAGGTTTCGAGAAAGACTTAACTTGACAAATAGGGCTTTAAAATCGTTAAGGCTCCATTTGGCAAAAGGAGACTTAATATGTTTTGCTTAACATCTACCCCAATTAGAGACGTCGGATTCGCCCCCTCTGCTGCTTGATTCCACTGGTAGGATTAAACCGGGAGTTCTTTTTCCAACTGTATTAGATAATATCACTGCGCGAGTAAAACAATCTTGTGATACAATGACAGGCGAGCTCAACCTGAACTCGCATAAAATAACGACACTTGGTAATCCAACATCTGACACCGAAGCGGTTACAAAAAACTATGTTGATGTCGTTGACAAAAAGTTATCAACGTTGCGTGCCGAATATGATGTTCATGTTGCGCGTTTAGAAATCTCCGTAAAAAATTTAGAAACAATGATGACATCGTGAATAATTTATGGAGAAAACCACCAAATATTACCATTAAACTTTCTGATATTAAAACAACTACTGACACAATTAAACAAACACAGGGTCATATCGTTAGTGATTTTCCTGCCATCGTTGAGCGGCTTTATAGGATTAAAATACCGCATAAATAAAATATCAATACCGTGTACTCGATACTCTGGGGATCTATCACCTGAACATCTCAAAATAACACCTTTCAACTTAATGCATATGTTGGGGCTATCTCTAGATTAACCCTGATTTCAGCATTACAGTTTAACCTATCATCAAGTTCATCTACTGGTGTTAATGATACAAGTGCAATAATAGAAATTGGATCCACAGAAACATTTACAATAGCCCTTAATATTGGTAATTTTGCATCAGCGTCAATCACATGGTATGTATAATTTGTAATCAATTTAAGTAAGTAGTATAATGAACTCCCAACAGTATATATACGATCATGTGCAACAATTACAAACTAAACTGAAAAGTCTCATTGACGTGTATACAAACAAAAATAAACGAATATCGTAGGCGTATTACCAAAGTTGATATAATCATTTATTCGGATTCAACTGTTATTGCTGGAACGGTTTTATTGCTATCAGCGATAACAATGATAGCACCTGCAGTTGTCACAATTTGTGTTTCAGCGGCAACAACAATTACTGGAGGTGCTAATATAATTACAAAAATAATATCTACATGCAGTCAGAATAAACCCAACGAGTATATAATTAAATTACATAACGCGACCACTGATATTCCCAATTATCATGATTGCTGTCAAAGAGTCTTAACAACGAAATAATATATAATGACGAGTTCACAGGGATGATTAAGATTTACGAATCCGCGATGACGAACCACAATTTGAAAAAGAATGAAAATTATATTAAGAATGTCACTGAAACTTCTACAACAGATAGGCGCAAATACAATCCCGGCACGAAAAACCATGATCTCAATAGCCTCACCCAGTTGTGAATTTATTATCAATTTCCCAACTGCAATTCCAGTAAAAGAAATTGGACAGTTGGCCAAATATCCGGTCAGAACCATTCGCGGGTCAACAGCTGAATAATACCCTGGTATTTGCAAATAAAAATAAGCCAGATGGAGCCCCTGCTTAACATACTGTATATTTTCATAACGAGAGTTATGAAATCGAGGATATCAATAATGAAGTTCAGCGTTTGGTTAAATCCATAACAGGAAATAAATAAAAGAAAACTATAACGGTTCACGAACCATCCCTGTCAACCGCGATAGAGATAAATTCTCCTAATTATGTCGTGGATATGTATCAATCACCGACTAGAGCAGGGCTAGGATGGCCTGAAATTCCGCCAGATGCGCCAGAATTTCTATCAGAACCAAAGAAGTTTGATTATAAAACAAATGCAGTCATATCACGAAATTAAACCTCCATACAAAAACCGCTTACTCGACATAAAAAGCTCAACGTCGGGTACTGATTTTAGTTTCGAGGAGCCCCTCGTCAACCCCCCTGGAATATGGATAATGATTACAAATGGTGGCGATTTATTGATGAGCAAATTGGAGAGGACGCTGGATCTAAATCCATTCACCTATTTCAATTTCTTGAAATCTTTAGAATGATTAATCAAGAAAACAAAATACAACTACAACAGGGTTTCCAGGAGTCTAATCAGGGTGAAATCATTACACGAACTGAAATATTAAATCAAATTGTATTCGACATGGAATATATCAACCATCGAGTAATTCAGCAACAATTGATCATACTGACTTCACAAATTGCCATAAATAATTTTAGAAAATGAATATAAAATAACTGAAGCTGATCTTTCAAATTTTTCAAGTTTCCCGGGTGTAAGGCAGACGTACTAAAACAATCAAGCCATGATATCATCGATACATTCTTTTCTCAAATACACGCGGAGTGGAGAAAAACACTACTATCGGCAACAATCCGTAGATACAGAAATGACCCATACGGCGGTGGTAGACATATATCAACCGGTAATGTGAATGTAACTTCAGTGATCGCAGTAAACCTTGTGTGTGATGCAGTTGATTGAAGTTATCAAACAAACACAGAAACATCAAATCACGCACATCAGGGGTATATTCTGTATACTTTCACTCCTCAAGTAAAGCATGGAAGTTAGATCATACAAGTACCAGTTAACCCAGAATATCTCCGATGCCATAATTCACTACTAACTAGAATGAAATTCAAACGTACAGACCAAAAAGCTAATTTAATTGATTTATCTCAAGAAAATTACAGATAAGTCTGTTTATAAGATTTTAAACGCAAGGATATTTCTGATTCAGAATAATACTAATTCTGAAAAATTTCCTCACAAAATGTAAATACCTAATCAGAATTAGCAGCGCGAAAATTTTTCATTATTTTTAGTAATAAATACTCTATCAGAATTAGCAAATCGGTCGGTGTGGTTGGTTTTGTAACGTGAATACCCTATCTGAATTAGTAGAGTGGATGATTTAATGATTTTTTTTAGTAGTAAATACCCCTTTAGAATAATTATCCCTCTCAAATCAAGCGCGATGAAAGATTTCTCGATTAAAACGACCAGCATAGATAAAAATCTGACAAAAATTAACGAAATCAAACAAAAAATTCACAAAAACATAATGTTAATAAAAATATATTTTGTATCAACACACACAGAAGCGTATTTTGTATTTTCGTTTGCTATCGTTTTCGTTACTCAGAACTCGCTTCTATTCTCGGAACCAGTTTCTATAATCTTTTTAGCTGCCTCACGCGTGAATTAATATTTTACTTTGTTTCATATGTCTTTGATATTTCCGATCTTATTTTTTCTACTGCGGTAAAGACGGGGATGAAATTACTTAATTGACTATTATCCGCTAATGATGCGTAAACCGTTTTTTGGATTTCCCTAATGAATTTATACTGCGGTAGAGTATAATTATTCTCGGATTTAAGTACTCAAAATCTTAACGGATTTTGTCACAATTAGTTTATCGGATAATTGTATTCTTTGATTTTTTCAAATTTGTAATAACATAATTATATCATTGATATTTTCATAGTTCATTATATAATAAATACACCTTTAATAAAAGATTTTACAAAATTAAACAGTAGCACGATGAGCGGTTATCGTTCTCTGTGTCCCTTTATTGACCTTTGTGTCTTTCATAGGGTCCTTTGTGATTTATTTCTTTTCAATGTGACACCAAGACTTTTGCATCAACGCTACTGTTTATTTTGGGGGTGCCCATAGACATAGCTCCAACAAATTTTCTAAGCTAGAAATGTTAGAATATTCAGAAGGCTGTCTGCATTTCGATTTAATGCACCCACCCACCCCTCCCCGATCAAAATCCCGGGGAGTGCAAAATAGCACCCACCACGTTATTTTAACGTGATTGTAAAATACATGAAATGCCTTTGGGCTGGCGCCCCCACTTTATATAGAAAACCCGCTATTACGCAACTGTCGACAATATGCCTGTTACGGGATTCGAATCTCTGATTTTCAGCACTATAGTCAGACGCTTTAGTCTGAGCCACGGAACTTTCTTATTTGATATATATTTCAGATTATTATACATCTACCTTAACACAGAAAATAACTTTCAGACTAAAAAATAATATAGTGTATGAAACCTTTAAAACACATACCGTAGTTTTAGATCGCAAAAACATATTCAGTTCTACTTAACAAGTGAGATTATTCTGAAGAAAAAATATCTTTGACTCTTTCAAGGACAAAGTTCATTACGAAATCTCTGAGATCAGAAGAGTACCTCTATTAATTTATTACCCATTCCGATTGCAGTTATCTCCCATTGGTTCAGATATATTCAAATCGAATTTTCGGGCAATATATTTGAGAAAGAGATGATTTAGTAATGTTTTCTGCAACATACTGCATTCACGGTACACATATATCAACATATTTGCCAGCTGGATATAGTGATTGAAATATTTTTTCTTCACCGGTCTCAGTATTTGTTGATTTTATAGGTCTCGTAAATTTTGATGCATTCCTGTACGACCGCGTTCACTATTCTGACTTTGTGTGATAGCTTGAAGGTTACATAAAGAATTAATTTTAGGTGTAAACATTGAAGGGATTCAATTAAAACACTTTCATTAAAATCATATATCACTGTCGATTCATGCCTCAGGTCAAAATGAACTAATATTGAAAAGAGTTATCTCTGTATGACTGACACTTTGCATACAAAAATAGAAACAGGACACATGAATAAAGTATAGATTATGTGCCAGTGTCAAATTACCCAGGATACATTTATGTTTCGGGAAAAAGCAGAAAACCTAAACAAGTAAAATATATAGCACGGCCAGCACATACTAATATTATCAACTTTTTGCAGTCAGTTAGCATATATAAAAACTACATGTGAGATGTTTAGAGTTTATATTTTTAGTTGTGTATTTGTCACAGTATATCCTTGTGTTCTTATTCACAAAATGTGTATTTTGATAGGATATTGGGCAATATTATTTGGGAGGATTAAAATATAATTTATGAGCTTTTAAAAATGCATGGTTATTTTACAGATTGACAATATTATTTAAGTTTCAAATGTAGTTCAGATAAAATGCCAAACATTAAAGGAGTACATTAGTTTGATAAAACGTTGTGTACTTAGAGATATGTTATTAGTTGACTTTATTTATCAGAAAAAACACAGAGCCACTTTGTTCACTAAAACATGTTTTACCATGTACGTATTTATACTAGAAAGCCAGTGACTTTGGCAAAATCTGCTTAATGTATGACCATGGTTATCCTGTTTCTATAGCATTGCTACAAGTGTCATTATAATGGACGAAACAGATACCTATATCAGATTTGCAAACTTATTTTTTTCTTGCATGACACAAACATTTTGATTTGGTGCAAATGAAGTAAATATGAACATTTGGTGTTTTAAATTTTTTCCTCATTACTTTAACTTACTGAAAATAAAACAGTTATCTATATATGGCCCTCACATGAATATCATTTTAAAAATCTGTTTGTATAAAATAATTCACAACAAAAATGTGAACTTAGGAAAGCCATTTATAGGATTGCCCTTAATCAACATAAGCATCTCTCTCTCTCTCTCTCTCTCTCTCTCTCTCTCTCTCTCTCTCTCTCTCTCTCTCTCTTTCTATATATATATATATATATATATATATATATATATATATATATATATATATATATATATATATATATAAATTTACTGACTACTCACCTCTGTCAATGTGGGTTATTTTCATGTGCATGGCCAGTGCGCTTATGTGAAAAAGACAGAAAGATACCAATAGTTACTCGTGAGTCGATGGTTTTTATCGGGACTTTTCTATGTTTTTTCTACCACTAGCTATACCGCCTACCATAAACAGCATTAATTTGCCCGTAAAATAGCATTATACCCTATATACAATCATGAACGAAACAATTTATATTGTTAATAGACTTTAGTAATTTCTGGTATTTCCTTAAAGCATAAGGATAATATTAAGACCATTAATTACATGGAGTGTAGCAAGTCTATTATTTTGTTTGTTGATAAAGATATGGAGAATGCTAAATTGCTAAGCATAAACAGGACGGCAGGCGTGGCTAGCAAGTAGGAGGCTAGTTGATTTTCATTACAAGTTATTAGTTGCCCAGCAAGAGGTTTGAAAATCCAATGCGGCTTAATTATATTATTAAATGAGAGAGAGAGAGAGAGAGAGAGAGAGAGAGAGAGAGAGAATTAAGTATCAAGGAAGTATACTTAATATTATGTTCTGATTTAATAACAAAAAAAACAAAACTTTGAAATGTTACAGTTGTTCAACAATATCCTAAATCGCACAAAATAAAACTACTAATTCCTCTTAGAATTTTGGACCAAAATACGGATTATGTGATACTGCATGTGGATAAATGGATACATGCATGAGTGAATCAGATTTCACAAATCCTCCAAAACTTCTCAAATCTCTAGACATGATTGGAGATGGTCTTTATTTCTGCACATTATGACCCATCTTCGGGTACTGGGAGCTAGTTCATATAAAAATTAAAATTGAGCTACATCTGGCCCTCAGAACAACACTCAAGGGTTTGTTAAAATCTGAGTAAAGACGTATTTCATCAGTTACAATTGAGTTGAAGAATGTGGAAAGAGATAATTGTTTTGTTGGAATCTGAATCAAACTAGAAGATCAAATTCATTGTCATAAACAGTCTAGCTTTGACGCATGTAATTCTAGTGTGGATTCCTAAATTTAATGTTTTTGTTGTTCTGACTATATGGCTTTAATCTTAGTAACAGAAAAAAGCACAATTTAACATAATTTAGAAACATTCAGCAATTTATTTCCCTTGAATACAAAGTGAAAATTTAAAAAAGAACTTACAGTATTGTGAATTAAATCCCAAATAATCCTAAAGTTGTAATCACAGGTTCAAATATATTGAGTTCTAAATGAATTTCAATGGCGTTCTGAATAAATTCAAATACTGTACGTGCTGATGTTCTATTAGCTCTGAATGTGCTAATGTAAGAAACAACGTGATGTATCCAAATAATATAATAAAAATGTCCTAGAATGAAATCACAATAATCAAAAAATACTGATTTAGTCTGAAAATATTGAGCGTTTTATAATTCCAATGAATAATGTAAAGGAATTAATCCCCTCAAATTCAACACTGAGTACAATAATAAGACTAAACATTTTAGTTACACAACATTGATATGAAAAGCTTTGACACAAAAACAGAACTAGGATGAAGGTAAATTTCCTTTCCATAATATTTTAAGTTGTCAATAAATCATGAATTTCCAACGAAAACCTACTTTTCCAATACTCAGATACAAGTAAATATGTTTACCTCTATTAATAAGTATCTAAATATTTAACATATAATCTAATTTTATATTGTTTACAAAATCAATGTCACTTGTCAGACTCTTAATTCGTCTACTTGTCAAGGTCAACCACATAAAATAGATATACATAACAAATAATCATGGAGAAAAGCCAGAAACCGATGCAAATTAAATATACATAACAACGTTTGTACTGAATGTAATCCATCTGTTCACTCACTCCAAATATAATTTTGAACATTCTTTCTGCTAATTAAAAAAGTATCAAGGTCTAAATATTCCGAGCACACTGCATTGTATTTAAATAAAAAATTGAACTATGCACATTCTAATTTCACAACTGTGTTGTTGAGATTTACACATATAGAAAGATTCAAATTGACAATTACAAAACACTTATTATCCAAAGGGATGAATTGTTTCTTATCAATGTAGAGAATGAACGAATTTTCTTTTTGTTTGTGTAATATGTTTGAAAGACATTAGGAAAACTGTATTTCATAACTTAAAGCATGTTGAATATTATATTAGCTTGGATGAGTTAATTGGTTTATTTTGCTATCTAGTTTGCATTTTTATAAATAATCTGTGACTCATTTAATGATTAGGTAATTAAGTTATTTCTTTTGCTTCAGCTGATAGGACTAAACGTCTTCCTTTAATGTGGAAGTTACAATATTTACTTATTAGAAAATTGTACTTTAACCATTATTGGTACCGAATTAACTTGATTCTATGTTGTAAGCATGATTCTGGAGATGTGCATACATACATACATACATACATACATACATACATACATACATACATACATACATACATACATACATACATACATACATGCATACATACTTTAAACATTTTCGTACATGTCTCCCAATTTAGTCTGACTTGTTTGAAGTCAGTGCATAATGTGTGAATCGTTTAAGTTAGCTGACATTAATATTTTCTATTATCCTCTGGTTTGTTTACTTCATTCATTAATTGTTACATGGTCCAATCTACATGTTTTGAAGCGAACATTGGGAGTATCAATGCAGTTGGATGCATCCTTGATCATTTGATTAATAACTTCTTATAGTTAACAGTTTAAGATATGTGATACAAAACTGATTTTAATTTTGGGGCACACAATCACAATGAAGTAATGTGCAATATACAGTATATAGAGTTGATAATTCAACTTAATAATTCAACTTAAGTTAATTTATTAAATTAATAATATATATATATATATATATATATATATATATATATATATATATATACATTGTGAACAGTGACTAAATATACACATACAATACTAACTCATGCCTATTTGAATATTGCAACAAAACCTGTTTGCGGGTTTGTTTGTTTTAGGTTGTGCGAGTTTTATTAGAAGTGTGAGTTTTGTGGACTCTGATGATTGTGGATTTTTTTAGAAGAATATAAGGTTTTGTGGGCTGCTTGTGGGATTCAGTCAGCCTGCAGCAATCAAAGTAACTACGTGACTGTAATTGAGTGTTTTATTTTTTTAATTTATAATTTCTTTTTGTTTAGTATAATATGGAGTTCTGTAACGTTTAGCAACATTTTGGACATTGTTCATTTTTGTTTATAGTTTATTTAAGCACAAAGAATTATTTATTTTAGGATCTTTGTGTTTTATTACAATTAATTATCTTTTCTAATAATTTCTAATTTAGTTTTTCAAGAAAACTATATTTTGTGATATAACTTATTATTAGAAACTCAGTTATACGGTCAAGTAAATATTGTCCTCACAGACCAAAACTTTTATATATTTTTATTTTCTTTTTTTTAATTGATTAGTTTTATGAAGCGAAAGGCACATTGTAAGTTTCTTCACAGTTTGGATATATAATTCCTTTCTTAAATGTTAGGTCCAAAAATGATCTTATGGAAATAGAATGTCTAAGTCATTGTGAGTGCTTTCCTCAATGACCTGACATTCTAAATTCAATTCAACAATACTTTATTAATCTAGCGGACTATACGGAAATACTGTATTTAAGTTTATATTTACAATTTCCTACATGTCTGAGTCATTGAAAGTGTTTTACTCACCGACTTGACCGCCAATTTATTTCAACCTATATCAATTAACTTCAAATAATATTCTGCTATAGATGAAGGGTGAAGTCAAGCAAATGCCTTACATTTCACATATGACAATCAAGTAATATTTTCTCTTCTGGAGTAAACTCAATTACAACTATATTCAAATATGGTAAATTTAATTAAATTGTACTTTTCTAAAGGACTTACACTATTATGAACTAGTACTATGAGTCAAATTTAAGTGTTCCAAGAAAGAAGGAAAGCGAAACATAGAGCCTGTTTACATTAAGGAGACACTTTGGTCACCATATTTCATTTCTTAATTGCTTCAAACATATCGATGAGTCTCTGGTGTGACAAGATCACAATTAACAGATGTTAATAGCAGTTACATAGTGGCAGAACAGTCAGGTCGCCTGAGATGACAAAATATCGAAGGAATTTGGCAGGAATAAAATTATAAAACTAACCTGAATGAGATCTGATGTAAATGGTTATCAAACGAAATGACAGCAACTGTTTTGTGAATGGGATCCGAATTAATGTATAATTGTAGAATCATGTTTATAGAAAATCCAGTCGTAGATTAGCATTACTAGAAGTGGTATAAACGCTATGACTTCTTATATCTAGCAGGAAAAGTAAACAGGTGGCTATTAAATGATATAAGTATTATTTAGTAGATTCCTGAATAAATTCGTTAAACGAATTGCCGTTTAACACTGAAATGGGCAGTCAGACAAGCTTTGACATTAACAAATTGGACAATTGGATGAAACAAACCCCTATGCAACTGAGAGAATAATGTTTTAGAAACAAAATTTGTAACGATCAATATTTTCTGTGATAGGATGAAATGTCTATTAGTATTTAGTACTGATGTTCGTGGGATATCATCCATTCATAAACTGAGAAGATCAATCAGTGGCAGATCAATTCATGCTTAGATCAATCAGTGTCAGATCAATTCATGCTTTAGATCAATCAGTGGCAGATGAATTCGGCACTTTCCAAGATGATAACATGACTAAGTACGATAATAATGATGCATTTTGATTATCAGTAACTCCTACAATGACAGCTGTTTCAAGCAGTTGCTATCTGGATGCAGATGACTTGTGTGCTTTTCTGTGTGTGTCTGTGTGTTTGGCTATTTAACACAGTTTAACTGATATTGCAGTCATATCACTATGATGTCGGCATTGAGACAGCATATAGTGATGTCTAACACTGTGGTATGATGCTGCATACACGTAGCATAATGTCCTACCCAGTTACATTATCCTGACTCCAGGTCAACTAGTTCTAACACTGACATCTTATTAATGCTAAGCACCAAACAATGCTTTGGTATGACTTGCCAGGAGTGGGATTCAAACCCGGGATCTCCCGTATCGGATCGAAAGTGGATGCTCTAACCACTAGTCCACCAAAGCAATAAAGATGAAAATCGAGCCATTGTTCATTTGCTTGTCTGATTAGTATGTTTTTGCTTTTTTTTAACTTTTTATAGGCTATGCATGGGGGCCAGTATTAATGGTGGCGGAAGAACCCGGAAAACCCCCGAATAGAACCACCGACCCACGAGAAGCTACTGGCAAGCTTTCTCACATAACTACATGAATCAAATCTTAGACTCGACTCCACGCAGACACAAGTGAGATGGCACTGATCCGTAACGGACAGCGCTTATAGACCACACGGACACTCTGGGCCCCTGATTAGGATGTTTAATGTAGCTTTAACAATTGTTCAGTCATATAGCTATGATATCTGTTTATAGTGATGTCTAGCACTAGGACATCATGCTGCAGACATGTATCATGATGTCCCATCCTGTCACATTATCTTGACACCATGCCGACCAATCCAAACACTAACCTCTTAATGCTGAGCGCCAAGCGAGGTAGCTATTAGTACCATTTTTATAAGTTATTGGTATGATTCCGCCGGGGATCGAACCCACGACCTCCCGCTTCCGCGACTGATGCTCTAGCCACTTGGCCACCGGATTGGTTTACCTGATTATAAAGGATGAGGGTACAATATCCACTCACTTATAAGTCGGGTCAGTCTGCTAACAACAAAGAATTTGATGTGCCATAGAATAATGCACATGCGGATCAGAGACTATTCGGTTTGTTCTACTGATCACTCCTAGTAAATGTACATACGAAGATCTGCTAATGCATTATGTTCAAGTTTATGTCCCGTAAGTCGGTGTTTTTTCAGGGGTTTTGTCAGGTTCTTCCTCCTCCAGTAATACTGGCCGCTATGTATAGCCCATATTGTGCCGAAAATTGGCTTTAAACCTTCCAACAGCATCAACATTCTACTTCTGATTATGTTATCATTTGACCTGGATGATGATGCCGAAGATACAAATAGTAACTTTTCAAGATCTAGGTATGTGAAGATCTGTTAAGGTTCTTTTTTTCTCAGTATTTGTTCACTTATTAGCATGGACACATTAATTCATAAATGCTCTTATTTTCAGTTTGTTCTGTCAGTTCTAGCATGCATTTCAAGCCTAAAAAAATAAGGAACGTGGGCACAACTTAATGCTGATAATACATTTATCAACTTATATATTAAATGTTATATTATATATTATATGTTAATATAATGTTATAATTATTTATTATATGTTAAAATGGCGTTATAATTATATATTATATGTTAATATAATGTTATAATTATATGTTATATGTTAAAATGGTGTTATAATTATATATTATATGTTAATATAATGTTATAATTATATATTATATGTTAAAATGGTGTTATAATTATATATTATATGTTAATATAATGTTATAATTATATATTATATGTTAAAATGGTGTTATAATTATATATTATATGTTAATATAATGTTATAATTATATATTATATGTTAAAATGGTGTTATAATTATATATTATATGTTAATAAAATGTTATAATTATATATTATATGCTAAAATGGCGTTTCAATCCATAAAGCCCTGGCATAGTTACTGAGCAGAACAAAATTCATAATACAGTACCAAATTTTTGCTAGTAGGTAAAACTGTTTGGCCTCACCATGTTATATGGGGTAGGGGCAGCTTAAAAGGTTGATTGACATGCATCAAACATTTCATAGTATAGGATATGATAGTCGGAATATATATCATGCTTATTATACCTGTCAGCATCTTTTGAAACATATAAACATTTGCATACAAATTCTCATCCTGTCGTTTGTCTCGTCTTGTGATATGATACATCCAAATTATCAGAGTTCTTCTTCATATTAATGAGTAAAAATGTCATTTTTTAATGCTAAGACTCACGTTTGGTAAATGTTAATAAAACAAAAACGATAGACGAATGCCATATATAATTCAATATACTCTGCAACTGCCTAGATGAATACAAGACATAAATATTTGTTTCCTCACATTTAATAATACAAAATAATAATATATTTTATAAGATCTGTCAAAAAGTATTTAAATCACTGCTATCTGAACGATAAATAACACTGAAACAAAAAAAATGTGTAGTTCAAGTGAGTTTTCAAATGTAACTTAAACTTGATTTCACATATACAACATAAGGGGCCACAATAGTTGGGATGAATTCTAAATTGTAGGTCTTTGATATTAAACAAAACAAAATCTCATACGGATTTGTAAAAATATTAATAAAAAAACTATTGCATATATAAGAAAATCTGCAAAGATCTGCCTATTATTCTGATTAAATATTTTCACTGAATGCTGTATGGGGCATCCTTTATAAAGATCAATCACACAAGGTCTTTCTTATGACCCAACGTACTCTGAAAGCTGTATGGGGGTATCCTTCATCGTTGACACAAGAGACTGAGAGCTCATCATGCTACTGGTTATTTTTTGGAGCGCTACGAATTATTTCAAAAACATTCCTCCAGAAGATTTTCTATGCATTTTAGTTGCATGCATCCCCCCCCCCATGAAAGAGTACAAAAACACACCCACCACAGGTACGATAATCAGCCACGCTAGCAATATACTATGTTCCAATCTGAAAAATATATGTTACATAAATTATTATATAGTTACCTCTGTTCTGGACTGCTACAGACTGTTTGACTATATATATATATATATATATATATATATATATATATATATATATATATATATATATATATATATATACACACAAACTAGGCTGAGATATATATCTCTCAAAAACACTCAAAAGACCCATTTGTTATTTAACGAAATTTTTTCTGCATGTGATTATGTTTTTTAGTTAAACACCATACATATTCTACCACTTATACAATTATGTTACTTTACTGATATTAATTATCTCACAGATGGTTAATTAATTTGTTATCATAGTAATGGCTAATAATTCATTTTATTGGTAATTAATTAATTGCAAATAACGGAGACAGGTGTATAAAGAAATCTCCATTTCATCAGGTCATTGACGGTAACACGGGAGGTAACTACTAATTATTGAAAACAGTTGTTATCTCCCATTAATAAAACTGATATATATCAGAGGAAAAAATAATTATTCTATCTCGACATGTTTGTGACTGGGGAAAATCCGGAATTTCATATATAATAAGAAACTAGACAGTTTTCTAAGCTTTAGAACATTTTTCGCCAAATATAGTAGAGGTCCCAGAATTACTTTAAATTAAGTAAATAGCTAGTAATATATAATTACCGGAAATAGCATAGCCTGACAGTTATCTCTAACAATAATGAAATAGTATCATTTGGTCATATATCTTGGAAAAGCCAAGATCTCGTTATATTTTCTTGACATATTGAAACTAACGCGGTAAAATATCAAAATACTTTCCAGCTTCATTATTTGATTTAGTAAGAATTTCCTCACCAGTATCTGTATTTACAGATTTCATGGGTCTCCTTGTTATTGATTTACATATCCATGTTTTACCAAATGGAGAATTTATGCACTGTGTAACAGCTTATAAATTAATCAACCAGTTATTTAGTTTGTCGCCATTAACAAGACCGTCCTAGATCACCCTGTGAAAGTCTCGAATATAAACCTATGACAAAAATAACTTGTATTCCCAACAGTAAATCTGAGATAACCACAAGTAATTACAACGACGACCCTTTTTTTCGGTAGACAGTTTCTAATAACACCATCCCGAGATGCTTCATATTTCTTGATTACAGGATGTCTCACAAATTCTTTTTGCTCATAGCTTTTGTTTCATTGATTTTTTTTCTAAATTATTATTTTGAAATCTTGCTCTATAATCTTCAGTGTGTCTTATAATTTTTTCATTGTTATTTTTAAAAAATCATCATATCGCTTCAGTCCTCTGCATCTTATTCCGCCACACACAACTGTGTTCTACCTCTAAATCCAACACCACATCATAAATACGGTTTTGGTCCTAGACATCCATTACGACCGCTTTCTAAATGCTGTCCACATAATTCATTTGACCAGGATTTGTTGCAAGGAATTCAAGGCCCTATCATCAACTACCTGCACTTACTTTTTATTTGTGTCCTTATATATATGTATATCTAATATTTTTTATGTAAATATTTGTTTAAATTATAATATGGAGGAGTTTGAGAGATCATCCACAATCAAGCCTCAACGATAAAAACTAGATTTTTTTCAGAATACAATTTATTGTGCAATCAGAAACAGATTGTACTGTAAGATTAGCTGGTTTTATATACGAGCATATCTTGTAAACATGGTTATTTATGGGATATATCCACTGAATGATAAACCAGATATTATTGATCTTGTACCAATACAATTTTCAAAAATAAATTGTGTAGCTGAGTGAGTAATCGAACATTTTAAAATCGCTATTCGTGGAAATGGACTAACTAATCTAAGGCGTAAAAAACCCAGTGAGTTTAACTAGTCAAAATACCGAAGCTACAACTAATAATGTAGCTAAGTTAGAAATGACACTACAATTCCAAATATTAGCAAAAGCTATAACAGAGGAGATTGTAAGTAGGAGAATAGTTCGTTATACATTTCAGCAGTACCTATTTGAATTAAATAAGGAGAAGTTTTCAGAATTGCCAGTATCGTTTTTTTTATTGACCAGCTGATACACAACGACACGGAAACACGACCTAGTATTAAATGATGTTATCGCAGCTGATATCAGTGTTGTTGATGATGCAATGCAGGCGGACAAATCTCCGTGGACACTGGGACACGCAATGACGAGACATTCATCTCAGCGGTTAACTATTTCTGATACAGTTGTTTGGATCATTGATGATCATATCGAGTGGTGAAACTAAGTCTTTCTCGCAGGGTAATGTTGTGGCAGTACTCAAATAATGGTCCACGACATTTACTGTATATAAAAAAGATATTAGTCTTGGTCATACACATGAAAATAGGATGTTGACCTGTCTTGAATGTAATAGACGTAGAGCTGTTTGCTAAATGAAGATGCTGGTGACCGCGTATCCTCGGGTATTATATGTAATTGTTCAAGTGTAAATCCACGTTGAGTAGCAGTTGAATCTAATCTGTATATTGTAGGCCTACCAGTAGATTTTACTACAATGAAAACTTTTTTTGTGTGGTAATACTCCATATTGGATCAGTCGCTCCTTATTTATCTCATTCAAGTTCACCCGGCTCATACAATTATCTTACGGCAACATTACGCAAGACTTGTTGTTTCGAAAAGTCATGTCATTGTAGAGGTATATATATTTGGTGATCGTGTTAATAGGTTTCAACGCATTACTTCGAGTATGTTCATTATTTAAAGCAGTTATCACACTTGTAAGACTCATAACCCATTGTCGAGATGTTATATTGTTTGAATTATTTCTTTTGCATACTGATATCCAAAATACAGCTGAATACGATTTTGATTAAATGGTTCAACGATTGGCTGATCACGATGAATTGCGGTATGTCCTCGTATTTTAAAAGTATGTTGTGTCATCAGAGATGATACTGCACCCTGCAATTCTTGAAGTTAATGTGACCATCGTAGACCATCGCGTTAATGAATTCGCACAAATGCAGAGCAACGTCTATTGCTGTCTTTGAATATAACGGCTCTGCGTCTTTATGTATACTTGCGAGATCAACAAAAGTTAACACTTATTTGTTTATATAATGACGTCTACCAAATTTGATAGTATCATGTGATAGAAATAAAATATCATCCTGATGAACTTCCTTAGGAACACTGCCATCAAACTGTGCATACCCGATTTATTTAGGCGGTGGAATATATACTTGTCATATTGCCTGTCGTGATAACCGATTTCAGCAGTAGAACGTTTGACACCTGCTGCTTCGGCGAGTTCACTTAACGCTGCTCTGCCTCTACAATATTCTCTTGGGCTATAATTAATCGATTCCATAATATTAATTACCAGTCCCTAATTTTAGTTTACCTTTCGTCGCAGATGTTGCTAACCAGCAAGAGAATGATTCATTGAAAGATCTTTTAATGGAATTTAGCGCGTTAGTTAATATTACATTCTTACTGTTATAAGCTACATCGTGAAGATGACACGCTGTATCAATTTCATTTATCAGATATTCACCAGGTATTGGTTGATCCCGATTATCAAGTCTCGTTCCAGGACCACACTAATTATATCGGTAAGGTGTTTTTTTCCCGAGTACTTAACCCATGGATTACCGGTAATTTTTCTAATTTTCCTGCAATATCAACTCCTCATTTATTAATACTGTTTGGAACAGGGATAAATTTAAATTTTTTTGCACTACAACGTTTACACTTACCTGTAATTGCTGCACTGTTATGTTATGTTGTAAGAGTTGTTAATTAATTTATGGAGGTCCTTGCCCAGTATTTCACACTGTAAAGTTCCATCTTATTTATTATACAGTATGGATATAACTTATTTATCGGCGAATGAAATAAGAACTGGTTAAAGACCATGTAGCGGTAACAGTTTATAACTGAATGATCATAATGGATGATTGTGGAAGTGGCATAATGCAACTGCTGATAATCAGATGTCTCAAGTGTGACAAACTGTGTCTGTTAGATCATCTGTTGATGATCAGCGATGCTACAAAGTGTTAAAAGATTTAAACGAAAATGCAAAGACGATACAAGAAAACAATTACGCGCATACGTTTGAGAAAAATACCAAGACGAGTGCACAGTAATAAAATTAACTAACTTAAATCGGACTTTTTTGGTTAGTTAGAAACTTCGGGGTGGCGTTATTGGTGTTTCATATTTTGCAAGAAGCCATAGTTTAACCAAAAGAATCTTATAAAATGTGATGGGTGCATCCCCTCTGCCTCTCAAGAGTCATAGTGTGCCATGTTCAGCTTATAGGCAC
Source organism: Unio delphinus (assembly GCA_029339505.1). Taxonomy (NCBI): domain Eukaryota; kingdom Metazoa; phylum Mollusca; class Bivalvia; order Unionida; family Unionidae; genus Unio; species Unio delphinus. The sequence goes on from JAQISU010000055.1 coordinate 24,261,108, forward strand.
CAAGCCGCTATGACTGAGCGGGGACCAGTAGATGACAATCTCTTGAATTGACGTCTAGAGATGTTAATTATATTCCCCAACAACTCATTCTACGTTTGATTCTAGTGTGCTAGAAATACAGTCACAAATATTCAGTTGAACAGCAGCAAATGTTGTGGGAAGTGTTATCAGTTGCAGATTAAGAGTTAATGCAAGTAAATGTCCGGGAAGGTGAGTCTCTCTCTCTCTCTCTCTCTCTCTCTCTCTCTCTCTCTCTCTCTCTCTCTCTCTCTCTCTCTCTCTGTATATATACATATATATTTGTAACTCTCTTTGTTTCTCTTACCCTGTCATCAACAGTCTTTTGACCAAGTTTGGTGGTTAAAGCACTGTGCTGATGTACATCTGACCAGTTCCCTCCACATATCTCGAGCATGTGCCAACGCCTGTATCTCCGCAGTTTGTGAACTTTAAATTACAAGTTGCTATTAGAGTTTAATGCATGATCATATCTCTAGAGATTTGTCAGAACCCATTATTATAACCAGTTTGGTTTTATTGTAGCTGACTAGAAGAGCTGACAAGAGTTGGCAAGAGCTATGTAGAGCTGTCTATATGTCAGTACATGTGGTGGAGACACGGATGCATACGTAACTAATTCAAGGGCTCTGTATGTTCTCGGTACGTGTGTATACGTATGGCTGACCATGTGGTGGATCCGTGAAGGAAGCGAGCGACCGATACAAGTTTGGGCCAAGCCAAGGACTCAGTGAAACTGTTCGGTTTTCAGTTTATGAATCGTACGACTGTACAAGGGTCAAGAAGCATACGTGTGTTCCAGTTGTTGCTTTAATTGTGTACATTTTCATTTACGTGAGATTATTTTGAATCTTAGTTGTATTCCGGGAGATTATGTGACTTTCACTTATAGTACAGAACATTATTTGAAACCTATTTGAATACCTTGAGATTGTTTGAATCTTAATCGTAGTCCATACGTGAGATTATGTGAATATCTTACAGTCCATAATATTATTTGAAATGTATATGAAATTCATTAGGTATCTTGAATCTGTATTTCAGATTGATAATATATGTTTGGTTTATTTTCGATTTGTTAATGTGTGTATAGAGTGATTGGATCAATTGTTCGTTGAGAGATAGATATAAGCATTGTATTTATACACCAATTAATTTTCCTTATTAATTCATTTCATAAATATCCATCTTTCACACGTTGTGTTTGTATTATTCATTTGATCCAAAACCCACTCGGTTTATATTCTATAATAATGAATACTCCCAAATTCAGTACCTGGGACCGTTTATGTGTTTGCTCTAAGTTTGCGAGATCCGGTATGGTTTGGAACCATTTGGTCCATTTCGTTTTGGAACATTGGAACTCTTGCGCAAATTGTAAGACTTTAAGAGTTGATACATGAGCTGGAACACTACACTGGGACTCTGTAAAGTAAGATGGAAAGTCCTAGGAGAACACCAAACTGAAGATGGGCATATACTCTACTAAAGTGGAGAGTGTGACAAGTCCATAAATGGAATAGGCTTCCTTGTAAACAAAGCCATCAAGGGACCTGTGCTTGAATGTCGCTCCATATCTAGCTGAATCATTTCCATTCGTTTGAAAGCATCTCCCTTTAACATCGCAATTATCTACGTCTATGCTCCCACTACCAATCATGATGATGATGAAATAGAGGGATTGTACAACAAACTCCAGAGTAATATAAACATGGTCAGTAGAAAATACATCAGCATCATCCAAGGAGACTGGAATGCTAAAGTTGGCAAAGATGCTCTAAAAGACTGGGAAGATCATTGTGGATCTTCTTGTAATGAGCTTACCAATGAAAGACGAATACGGCATTTTGAGTTTGCAAGCTACTGCAACTTGGTACTAGGCAACACCCTGGAAAAACATAAAGCTTTACGAGGCTGGACATGGCGCACACCATATGGAATACATCATAACCAGATCAACTTCAATCATACACTTGTCAAGATAAATTTAAAACTAAGATTACTACTAAATGGATCCACTTTTAAAAGTATTCCTAAGATACATGTTTTCATAATAGCAACTCTTAAGCTCATCTGCTTCAAGTTCAAAATTCTGATTGTTGCGAATATACGATGGTTAGAACGCGATTCCAATATCTTACATTTCTTTTGATGGTAGAGTTATACGAAAATGTGCCAAAAGCAAGTAAAATTTGTCTTGCCTAGGGACATAACCATACAATCCACGACTATCCTCCAACCTATCAACTATGTCGCGAAACAACATTTAAGAAATACAGAACACAATTATCTGGAAGAAAAGAACATTCTTAACCTCTTTAATCTGATAATTTTACAGACGATTTCCAGCTGCATTCACTCGGTGAGCATTGACTTTCTTTTTCTGTGCGTAACATAAAAGCTAAACTGAAACCATTGAAACATCTAGGTTATTCCTCATCAAGAAGAACAGAACAGAATATATGTTTTATTTGATATTGACTCCGTAGCCCACAGGCAGAATCTATTTGAGAGAAACGTAGTGCTTATATATGTTGGGTGGCATTGTATGAAGAAGGTAGTTATAGTAGTCATGAATGTTCTGATGTACGACACTGAAGGATTCCACCTTGAATCAGCTGTATGTGTATTTCTGTTCTGTCTTTGATTGTTTTGACACATAATGTGCGAACTATATGTAGTTGATTCTTATACGGTATGCATGTAAGTTTTCAACGATACTTGCAGTCCATCAGTTTTTCTGGAAACAAAGTCCCATATATTGTGATAACAATATAACAAAGTTCTTGAAAATTGTGCTCATATATGTATTTTAAATAATGTGATTTCTTCATCAGTAATATATAGTAGAAATAAAAATGGAGAGAGGCTTTCGTCTTGGCATTCAGGAAGCCCGAGTGAATAATTGCAATAGCCTGAGTGCGAGTCTAAGTGATTTAAACATCACTGCACTAAACTGTAAAAGAGGTCGTATTAGTGTTAACAATTTCCCAATCCCTCCACATTTAAGATTTTAAAAGAGATGTTAAAGATGTTACTGGGAGTCGTTTCAAGAACTGGTCATATATTTCGTCAGGCTCAGCAGATGTATCATGGTTGCTGTCTAAAGTCTCCATAAGCTCCAATAGTGACATTGGTTATAACTTTCAGAGCTGTTGGATCTGAATTTTGAAGGTGCCTTTTTTTGGACCTTTTAATATTTGAAGGGTTCTGAATAGTTCGATGAGGAATTTATAGAGAAGCTGTCTGCAAGAATATTTGCTATGTAATGTTTTGAACTAAAATTGTTATTGTTTAGTTCCAGATGTTGGAGAGAATTGTGTTTTCTCTTTATTTATTTGCGGATAATGTTCCAAACAATCTTAACAGAGGAAAGAAAGTTTAAAGAAGAAATATATTTCTTCCATGATGTTCGTTTAAAGTCTCTAATTGTACAGCGAGCGGTAGACCGGATAATACAGCATTTATTTGAATTTTCCGGCGTCCGAGGATTGTTACATTGTTCGAATGATTCTCATCAGCCACATGTTTGGACGTTTGAGCAACGGTCTTCATCATTGATATATTCTAAGGAATGCAGTGACACCTTATTGTTTTATCCCTTCAGTGATATATGTGTCACTGGCTCCAGCCAAGGCACGAACACTTATCATTGGTTTTTACGTATTGAGTGTTGCGTGCGCGAATGAGGTCACTGGACTATCGAAATATGTTTTCAGTTTTTGTTCATTTTGTCTGTTTCACCACGTCGCTCATACTCAAATAGAAGGCTTCCCGTTTCAATTTTTAAACATTTTTGTTGTGCCAATAGATCCCGTTATTAGTTTTTCAATTACCAAAGTTAATAATGCTGCAAGCCCCTTTGAGGCATCTTTCAAATGAATAACCATAAAGCGTGGAAATGACTCCACACTGCATGGTTCTTCATCAGAGCCCGATTGACTTTTCGTTTGCTTCAGTTGATTTAATTTGGAAATGACCATGATAATTTGTTTAAAATTCACCATATGTTCTCCCCGCTTGCTATGCAGCCCAGCAAGGGGACGACACGTTTCAACGTGCCAGGGATACACAGATGCTATACTCAATTTATAAAATTACATAAGATTGTCCCGTAAAGTCACCTTATATAGTCGATGAAATTACCTCCCGATTGACCCGTTAAGCGACCGCCTTCTATGAAGTCTTAAAATACTTGAAAAGAAAAAGTAAAAGGGATATACTGTGAAGATGGTCTTTATCAATTTTATCTATTTATACACATTGAATTCATCCCATTTCAGTTCAGTCAGCTGTATTAAAAAATAGCATACACTTCCGTTTGTCTCCAACAGCAACGAAGTCGGATGATAGCATATTATGTGTATTACACTCGGGTGTGGTTATGACAGAAAAAGTATTGAAAGTAGTTTGTTTGGTATGTGTTTGAAAATGGATATTTGAACCTTGAATAGTTATATTAAAGAATGTGTAGCAAGTTTATATTAGTTTAATTTAATTAATTAATTGCATATAAAAATACAGTTTTGGTATAAGGTAATATTGACTTAATATTCCATTGAATGCCTTTTATATTTTGCAAAATAGTTTACAATCTGAACATGTTCTTTGTAATCGTCTTATTTCTTTTCCGTGGTTTCAGCTATCACTATCTGCTCCTTGCCGGCCACAAGGCTCAATTGTTATTGTTGAGCTCCATCTTCAGTGCTTGTTCTTAATAATATGGGTTTCATTGTGCCTTGTTCAGGTTATGGCGCCCAGCTCCTGTGACTGAGTGGGTGACAAAAGATGGCAATCCTTGGATTGATATCCTGATATATTAACTATCATCCCTACAACTCATTGTACTTTCTTACGTTTGAATCCCTTTAGCCATTCGTGCGGAGAAATCCAAGACATAGTGGTTGTTGACCATGATCGCCGCTGATTACCATAGCAGTATGTTTTGTCAAAAACCGATCAAGAAATATATTTAATATATATTTAGATACCGTGCATATTTCACCACAAATGATGATCTTTGGAATATATTTTCACCTATTCATTCAAGAGTCGATTTATATATATTCATTCCCCTGAAGGAATGTATGCTAAGTGCATTATTTAACTTCTTGTTTGATCATTTCTCTGGCGAGTCTAAGTGTAAAAGTTAAAACTATCATATTAAAAGAGTTTGACTATCTCTGTTGAAAAAAAATCGTTCGCACAGTTGTTTAACCACGACATACCGGTCCATTGAGATAAACTGTTTTATGTCGAGTAACAGGATCTTACACTGACGGAGCAGCTGATACGTTAAATGTCTGATTGTTTTTGTAAGAAATATCATTGATTTCAGTGTAGGCATATTCAGAATAATTGTGCAGTTTGTCTTGTTTCTTGTTTTATTCTCCGTTTGCCACATGATAAATCATACGAAGTCCTTATATAAAATTGAGTCAGCATTTCTCTTTGTTACATAGATTTTAAAATCAAGTCCGCGGGTAAAGTTAGCGATTATGTTTCTGCCAAGATCTTTTACGGTTTCATTTTAAAATAGTATATTTTAATCATCAGACTATTTAATTTGCTGTGGTAAACAAAAAACTCCTTTCTGCAGACGATTTGATATTATGTATTTTACTTATTTCATGAACTTTTTTGCGCTGATCTTATATCGCAGCAATACAATTGGTACCCACCTCTTTTCTGAGAAGTGCCTACCAAACCATTGAAAACAAATCGGAAGAAGGCCTTTAGCCAGCACGAATGACTATACTAGAGAATCCAGTAAGGTCAAAATCCGGTAAAGATCCGTTTATCGCATCTCATGTATAGGATATCCAATTGTTAAAACAATATCTATAACATTCACCGATTCAAAGAAAACTTCATGGTTAACATTCTACCATATCAACTAAACTAATATCTTTTTAATCGTATTTAGTACACCACATTCCGCAATGTTACAACTACGTTGTATATCCGCAAGAAATTCAAATCTTGTTGGCTTCCACGAATTATTTTCTGTAGCAAAGTGAGCAGCAACTGACGGAAAACTAAAACAACTATTCAGTAATTCTTCAATGTTGTCATTTTGAGAAACTTACTATGCATGATGATTTTTTAGTAGAGAGATTCTGAACGATACATATCTGGTTGAGGTCGTACAAATTAATCATAGGTTTCATTATTGGAACTTGTAAAAAAACCACATTGATACAGGATCAACTTTGCAAACATTTTAAAAAAAATGAATTATATCACCTTCATAAAATATAATATTTTCAGATTTCAATGCGTTCTGTAGAATATATCGCATATATTGCCGGATCGGTATTTTTAAAGAAACAAAGAAATGCTACGGTTTCAATGTGGTTAGATGAGATAAGGGAAGTAATTACTATCAGGCATCTTTCTTAAGTAGAGAGTGATCAATGGAGTTACCTCGCTTGTTCTGCGTATCTTGTTGTGATCGTAACTGATTATTAATCAACTATACCAGTAGAGTTGCATAACTTTGTAATAGTGCAATATATTATAAGGATATTTATATACATTTTGACTTTATCGATAAAATCAAGGCTATATATCCGCTAGATGTACAAGTGGCCTCAATGACTTGCTTTGAAAACATACTGCATACTCGTTCTTTTCTGCCACTGATGGTTTGCAATCGTAATCTGGAAATTATCAAACGTTTTTAATTTAATGTCTCAAGATGCTAATGGTTTTAGTGCACAAAAAGTTCGCTTATGATTATGATTTCGGTTTCAATGGCGGTCTGGATTAATGGTCTACATGTTAGATAACTTTCCGCGTAGTATATCATTATTTGGAACGTTCGTAATTCTAATTAGCAGAAATAACCCACGAACTACATTTTGAGGTGATTCAAGATGCAGAAATGTCAGTAAATTTATTATCTCCATTATTGTTAGTTATAGATGACATATGGTATATCCCTTTAGCCCTTTCCGGCTCAACAATTTAAAACACAGCCGATAATTTAGGGTGATCCCGGTAAAATGGCCATTTCGTCTAACCGGCTTGAAGGAGATATCCCGTCGTTGTGCCGTTTTTCATATGTGCTTGTTGTCTGTTTTCGTCTACGTTATTGTGTTTCATCATGCATTAACTGTTCAGTTTGTATGCGTTTCATTATCTCCTTGTTTTGGAAACGAGAAAAATAATATTGTTTCTGAGGTGTCGTGCTCCCGAGGTACAACATTCTGTGTGCTTGCGTAAACCACCATCACGTAATCTCCAGTTAACCCGTTTATGTTATGATGCACCGACTTTGATTGCTTTAAATGACTACTCCTTTGGTCGCCACACTACATTTTGCTCAAGAAAAAAACAAACTGAGACTATATTCCTCATTATTAAAACGGAAACGAAAGCGAGAAAAGAAACGCTGTTTCAAAGCTGGTCGGCGTAAAACGTAAAACATGAATTATTCCAATTCCAATTATCTCACTTTTGCCCTTTCCGGCTGAACAATTTATACGTTCGACCGTTAATTTTGATAACCTTGTTCAAATTCCTATTAAATCATCAACCCGTGTGTCCAAAAATCCAGAGACACCACTGCATCTTGCACTGTTCAATGCCCAATGAGAAGGACCACAGGAAAAGCGAGCATAAATACTTAATTTTATCAACGATCAGAAAAATATCGACGTCTTTTACCATACAGAAACATGGCTAAAAGGATCAGGCGATGAAGGCAAGTGCGCGGATATAACACCTACCTGTTACTCCATCAAATCGTTCACCCGCCACTCAGTTAAAGTTAAAATATCTTCGCACTGCTAAAAGAGACCTCCGTAAAGCGGAGAGGCTTTGGCTTTCCACCAGACTCACTACTCATAAGTAAATCTATGAAACCGATAACAAGAGCGTCACAAGCATTGTCCATACAGCTTAATTACAGTACTAAGATCACGGAACGTTCCAGCTGCAAAGACCTCTTCGAGATTACTAACAACCCAATGTCAAGGAACAAATGTTCATCGTTTGCAACTAATTTCTCTCCAGTCGACATTACGTGCCTGATTGCAAATTTATTCTGTAATAAGGTGCAAATCAGAAGAGATAAACTTAACAACACAAGTTCAATTGACTCGTCGTCACCATATAGTTGCGATACATAATTTTAGCATGATGAAGAGTGCACCAAAGGCACGTGATCCAATTTCGACATCACTGCTGCTTGAGTGCTTAGATCCAATATTGCCTTCACTAATTGATGTTATTAATACCTCTCTCATCTTGGGAAATTCCCATAATTTTGCAGAATTTCCATTGTACAACCTCTGCTGAAGAAAGCAAGACTCGACCATAACGACGTAAAGAACGACAGCCCAGTTTTTAAAATCTCGGTGATATAAAATAATCTTATAAACAGTTGTTCTAACTTAACTTGTATCTCAACTGAATTCAATCAGTCTTTTTAACAATGTACCGTCTGCATATCGCCATTTCCACAGTACTAAAACTACTCTTCAGAAAGTAGGTATTGATAATCTCTCTGCATTGGAAAGATTAATATCCTCGCCGTTCGTGATTTGTCTGCAGCATTTGACACAATAGACGATAATATAATACTTCACTGTCTCCAGCATGTATTTGACATTAACAATACAGCCGTACTGTGGTTCAAGCTCTTCTTAGTCAACAGGACACAAATTGTGTCTGTAAAGGGAATACACTCCTTCAGCACATTTGATCTATGTTGTGGTGTTACACATGGATCTGTTCTTGGACCTGATCGAATCATTATATACATTCAGCCGCTCTCGAGTGTCATAGATCATCATGCAGTGTTTCACCAATGATACGCTGATGACACCCAAATATAAACATCTAGCCAAACAACTGAAGTTTATGCTACCAACCACTGAGTAGAGAGGTGCCTTGTGGCTGTGAAATCATGGATTACATGTAACAAGCTGTATACGAATGATGATACACTGAGGCAGTTCTGATCACAAATCAAACACTTTCTCATTCACATCCTTTACCTCAGACAATAAATATCTGACACACCAATGTTAAATTCACACAATCAGTACGAAACCTAGGTGTTACTCTGGACCTTACTTGTTTATTGCACCAACATGTTATGGACATATGCTAGGCTGCATTTCTTTAGCTGAGACGCATCAGCTCCATTCACAAATATCTTTCATTTTATGACTATTAAACATTTATGTTTATTGCTAGGTTCAGGGCTGGACAATTATGTCTGGTTTGTCTCAATATCTACTCCAGAAACTTCAAAACGTTCAAAACGCAACTGCTCCTTAGGGTACCACGATCAAAGAACAACTCCCCGCTGAGTTAAACCTAACAATGATTATTGAACCAGAATAAAACACAAAAATATGTATTCTGTGCTACTTTGAACTGATGTGCTACAGCCAAACATACCGCTCTAATCTCTTCCACGTGTACAAACCAGCAAGATACTTTAGCCACTCTTCTGTCGTCATCAACCATTTCCAAATGTGTTCGTTGCAACTAAAAGTGAACTTGGTCTCGGTACGGTACTGTTTCGGTGGGAAAATGCGAGGTATTATTTATCTGTAGTCAAGTCATCCCTCCTGGTACCGTCAAATGTTATGCTATCCCACTCAGCGTGTTGAAGATATTGGGTACTGGTTGAATTTGTGAAAACGTATGCTTCTCTGACTCTAAATCCAAATATTGTCCAAACATAAACGTAGCATTGGGATAATTTCAAAGCAGTGTCCTTGTGAGGGTCCATTTCATCTGCTGGAAATAAAGCTTCTTCGTATCGTGAGTTATGGGGTTTTATGCTCTTGCTTTTCTTCAAAAAACAGCCTTCTTCGGTTGCATCGATTGACTTCTGAAAACGGGTGTCTCTAAGAGTGACGGAATGGAAATTATACAAAGATGCCTGTCCTGCTGTTAACTATAGAATCTAAAGAGCATGGATCGTATTCTGAACCATTCACTGTGCAACATATCATTATAAACACCTCGGCAAAATACATGTTTACATGATCTGGAATTATATTTTCAAATGCGGCGTGTCTCACGCTTGTGGTCATAAAGCCTTGCTAGGTATTTCTAATATCACGTTCACTCGCCTACATTGTTGAAAGTTTATCGTGTGACGCTTTGAATTTATCTACATTATCAGCTTTAGCATCTCTCCTTCAAAATGGCTCAAACATTTGATTTACTTCGTCCACAGACTGGCATCTGCGTTCAATATCTGTTTACATCAGAAAGTCTATCTTATCAGTATTAGCCACGTGTGTCGTGAATACGTTGATATAATAATCGACAGAAAGTTATTGTGAAAAGAAATATTGAACAGTTTGAAAATCTCGTTATTGTTCCAAACAATTTATATGCTACTATCAATGCCATTCAGTTGTACACATTTATGCCGCATACCTGTGAATGGCTCCTAATAAACACGATGTAGGTACAAAAAGCCAAAGACATATACAATTAAATACACAGTATAACACTGTGGATTGAAGGTTATCGAAAATTGATTTGTTTTGTTTTCCATGTAACCCTTGGTCATTGTTGTACAGTAACAAAACGCTGTATGTACACAGACGAATATAGTGTCATAAGCAAACATCCTTTTTTTTCCTTGTTCCGTTTAAAGTGAGAAATCTAAAACAAATAAAATATATAGAATAAATTACATTAGGTTGAACAGTGTGTGAAACTATAATCGTCTGATTCGTATTTTTAATATAATTTTGAGCTAAAATTCACTTTGAAACATTTCGCATGAATATTAAAAGAATATATCTCACTGTATCTGTACAATACAATAATTATATGAGATATATTATTACGACTCTGGAGTTAAAGTATGTCATAGAAAGTTGGGATGCCAATAATTTTAGTAAAATTAACAAATATTTTTTTCTGGATCCGTTACAAAGTGAAAATGAAAGAGACACACACTATGAATTAAATCCTAAATGACTATAAATATCAGAAGTCCAAAAACGTAAGAGTCTTGAATGAACCGATGTACCATAATGCTACAATCCATGGTGTCTTTTAATGGGGTCTCAATAATTCCAAAGCAGTGTTTTAGTTCAAAGTAAAAACACGCACTTTGTAGTTCCAATGTATAATTAAATAAAACGACAAACGTGCAGTGTTTGGCAAAGATATAGGTTTTAGCTTAAGTGACACGAGTATTTAAAATGGTTTGCATTTTTCCTAAAATATCAAATTTCAAAGTTACATAAATTATACTGCAGTAGATAAATTTATATTCGTAGTTAAAGTTAAAATAGTAATAATAGTATTTGGGGTTTTCCCCAGTAAATAATACAATTTTAAAACTGCTCGAAAACTTATTCATGTACAAGGAAATTCGCTCGAAATGATGCAAATGTATCTGGCGTATAACCTTATACTTATTCATTTTATCTGGCTTATTATCATGCCGTCTTCGAGGTGAATGAATTAAAATGAATACCACAATCGTGAAAAATTAATGTTTCTAATTATGCTGTTTTACATAATAATATACATACTAATTTAAAGTTCAACTATGTTTGTCAGAAGGATCATATATATGATGACTGTTGACACGTAAATACATGCATAAAATATTAGACGATAATTATCTGAAACCATTGTGTTTGCATTGCTTCACAATTTTTTTTTATCGCCACCCCTCCTTCAGCCCAACGAGAACGTAAAGATTCAGTCAAGTGTCTGAAAGATTGAGGCTAGATATGTGATAGAGACAATCCAACACTAAGGTGTAATTTTTCAAACTTCATACAATTTCAGTCTGTGAATCAGTTCATCCTACACAAGAAAATTAATATACAGCAAAGCCAAAAAGTTGTGTTGGTCTCCACGGATATACTGGAAACGTCTTTCTTTACATATATTTTTCAATTTCAATTAATAAATTTTTCCTTCAAGCCATCAACGGGACATGCTTTGATACATATTGTTGTGCAAACGAATATATTATAGAAGTATCGAATTGTTGATAAGCGGTGAACCTTAAAGTTGAATGTGCCGAGCATAAAGCGTGCATCACATTGAGACCAGGGAAGTATTTGTGAGTAGGATAAATTCGACCTTTATTCTTTATTTCTTACATGTCAGTCTTAAAGCGTCAAAGCGCCAGTGTTTCGATGCAATGAAACCGACGGAATGTCTCAAAACGGGTTTGAGAAAAGGACTGCGGAACTTCCGATCCGTGTCAGATAGTCATTTTTCATAGGAAAAGGTTATACATCGTAGTTCACATATTCTGACTACGGAAACAATTGTTTGTCTTCGAATCAATTTTAAGAAACTACTGTTTATGATTGACTGAGTGAAATTAAGGCGCACACATTGAGAGAGAGAGAGAGAGAGAGGGGTGGGGGGTGGGGGTGGATCCGCGAGAAGTCTAAGAAAGAATAGTGCTTACCTTAAATGGAAATGATGACATGACAGTGATACACTGCCGAGTACTGTAGGTTTAAACAATAAATAAGTGTGTGGCCAAGGCTATTTAAAGCATGGGTTACGTAATATGCAGATTATTAATGAAAATACATTATAAAAGTGGTAAAATTCACGTTTAACAACAAAATTATTCAGTGAGCAGTACAAAAGAGGAATTTAATGATTTAATCAAACAAATTTGTGTGAATTGTATATTTCTGCGCTGGTTGAGACTTGTGCTTGTGATACATTTGACATAAAGGATTCGACAGGTTAAATAAGTGTCACGGCTAAAAGGCTTTCAGTATCAGTCAATTCCTTATATCAATTCAAGAGTAATTAAGACATATTATATGATTCAACATGTCCCCTTATATATAAACAACTCAACAAAACATATGCAGTACATATTTAACAAGATTACGCGTCAAAACAAGCATAACACGTATTAACAGAATAAGAAACTATGTAGCACATTGCAGAGTAATGTGCCCATGCCAAACATGTATTATTGGCGGAAATTCCCGTCCTACGCATAAACAGTATCTGACGTTATTGCACATGATAATGATACTATCAATGATAAGAATGTAACAGTTGTCGATAATGTAGATATAAAGGGAAGGGCTAAAAAGGACCGAAAGTGAGCTTAATGAAAAGGATGAGAAAGTTGTCCGCTATTAGGAATGATTATTTGCAAATGACAGATGTGGAAAGGATACATGCATCCTAAACTTTACAAGGATAAAAATAGCCATCGTGCGTTATTAGAATACAATTATCATATAGGTTAGAAAATTTTAATTTGTACTCATCCGAAATTTGAAATCAAGGTGTTCTAGATATTATTAAGAGAATACTGCAATATCTGTAAACTATTAATAAAATTAGAAGAAGACAAAATATAACTGTAGTTTTTCGAAAGTGAGATCCTTGAGATGATATGAAAGTCGGTATTTCGGTGATTTTTGGTCAGATGTATGTGCTGCTGGGTTATACTGCATTATTTTCTTTCATAATGAGGTGCTTGACAACTGCTCACAATAAGTATGTATGATTTCCTAAAAGTTTGACGTAGGTAACCTCCCTTTCCAATATTCAAACCAGAGGGAGCATTTGCTTTGTAGCCGAGACATTTGTTCCAATTTGTATGCCTGTGCTTAAGTATTACGAAAACTGGCAAGTACCTTTTCGCACTGAGTAACTAGTTCCTATTTCGAGAATGCCAAATCTTCCTCACTGTACAGTTTACTAAGAACTGGTGAAAGGGATGGCCCACAAAACGTGGGTTAATATTTTGGGTTAGCAATACTAAATATCACGGCATTTGGATTTGATTTTCTCAGCTTTTGAAGAAAACTTGATGTATCAGTAAACCTGGCTGGTTGCACAATCTGCACAAGTGTTGGCATTTTGCTGTGGAAGTTGTCACGTGTAGGCTTCTGGAATATTTCAAGGTGACCGCAGAAATATGTAAACAAATACAAATAATATATGTTAGAATCTTTAACATTAAAATGGATTTAATGGCAGTTTATTACGTCAGGTGCTCAAACTGTGAACAGAAACTTTTTAAAAATATGCTAGCAAATATGTTGTACCTGTTACATTAACTTAAATATGTGATAGTAAAAACAGCAAGTTTGCCTACATATATCAGACAAGACAGTTGTTCCCTAATATATGTACCTTTGTTGTAAAACTTCGATTCCACTAACATGGGCTTGAAGCACAGGAAACATGGTTAAACCCTTGTCTGGAGCAACCTTCCACTTTAAACAGCAGGGCCGCACCTTGTGAACATACCTCTCCTAAACTGAAGAAAAGAAGAGAAACACATAACTCTTGAATAAAAATAAAATGATATCTGAATTGAGTTCATCTATTTTATTATCAAGTTCTGTGTTTAACAACATATGCGTATATGTCGTTTTGTGTTTCTGCATCGTGACTCTCTCCCTCTCTCTCTCTCTCTCCTGACTGCATCGTAATTAATAATCTGCAAACTATAAGCTAAACCTTAACACAATAATATGCACACAACACCACACACCAAACAATCACATTTCTGAAAGTCTTGCCTGTGATTTAAATAAATTAAATGGAAATTAAAGTGAATCACAAATACCGCATATAATATACTGGGGCTATTATGAGCAATTTTTCTGTCTCTCTCTCTCTCTCTCACACACAAACACACACACACACACACACACACACACACACTCTCTCTCTCTCTCTCACTCTCTCTGGTAAGTAATTGTTTAGTTTTATGAGTCCAGGATGTGTGTGTGTGTGTGTGTGTGTGTGTGTGTGTGATTGGGATTGTTAACGTAGCATTAACAATTTTCCATTTCCATCGCTACTATGTCTGCAGTGTGGCAGTTGTTAGTAATGTCTAGCACTGGGACATCATGCCGCAGACATGTAGCATAATGTCCCACTTAGTTACATTATCCTGACACTGGGCTGACCAATCCTATCACTACCCTCTTATTGATGAACGCCAAGCGAGGTAACTGTTAGTACCATTTAGGAAAGTCTTTGGTATGACTCGGCCGGGGCTCGAACCCACGACCTCCAGCTTCCGCGGTAGACGCTCTAACCACTAGGCCACCAGAGCTGTTCAGTCAAGCATGAACATTGCCTGAAAACCGAAGTCCGTGAAATATGAAATATACATAGAAAAGGCCCACTTTTGTAATTAATTTAGTGTGCATCATACATGTATTGGTCCCTCAAACAACATCGTCACGAGCCAATGTAAACAGGCTTACATTGCAGGTTACATAAACATTCATCGTTCAGATGGGTGTGTTACTAACAGAGATTCATA
The DNA here is from genome assembly GCA_029339505.1 of Unio delphinus. Classification (NCBI taxonomy): domain Eukaryota; kingdom Metazoa; phylum Mollusca; class Bivalvia; order Unionida; family Unionidae; genus Unio; species Unio delphinus. The sequence continues at coordinate 24,276,403 of JAQISU010000055.1, forward strand.
CAATTAACTAGCTTGATTATGATATCAAGATGGAACTCGATGTATGATCTTCAAACACAGGATTTATTCAATGTCGATGAAGAAAAATGTCTCAGTGACCTACTTCTGTGGCGATGGAGTAGTACTCATCGAAATTCATCTGCTCGTATAAATTTATGAATCTCGTTATAATATTATACATTTAATGGTTCCTAGAATCATATCATGAGATCAACAAAGCATTTGATTGAAGCCAATAACACGTGGAATTATGTGGCAGTGATACTGTTCTGCGGTATGTGTGAGGTAAAACAACGATGCATATAATAATCCAGTTTGATTCAGTCATGAAAATACCTTGAAATATAAGTCTAAAATGCAAGCAACTTCTATGATCATTAGTTTCACGGAAAAGCCAAACCTAATTCAATAATATCGCAAGAGTATATAATCTTGACCTTTATTTATGGTACGAGTGTGGTACTGACAGAAATATGTACAATCATATAGTTCGATGATCATGTTCTGAGAGGCGGTCAAGATAAATAACGTAAACTATCCAAATTGTTCAGTCAGTGAAGCGTCAATAAAGGTCACAATGACTATATTTGCCTTGAGGTTATTGTACCCATCAAGATACTTCCTTCATTAAGTTTGATAATTCCTGATATAAGTGTTTATTCAGTGTTAAAAAACGAGCTTAGCAAAGAATGTAAAACTATGAGTAATATTTGTCGAAATTTAGTCTTTATCTCTTCCACTTTTGGGCAGGTGCTGTGAATCTGTGGGATTCAACTATTGCGTTATACAGAGCAGAATAAGTGACATTTAATGTGTGCGTTCAAATGTACATGTTTTTACTTGTAAGGATCCCGGGGAGGGGGAGCTATACATGTAAAGAAGCTCTAAACACCTGATATAGGAACATAGTATTCACTGAGTCACTGCGGTTTAAAAATACAATTTGAAAATCTGTGGACATGACTTAAGTAAATAAATTAATGAAAAAGAAATATTCTTCATTTTATAAAACAGTCTACAGCCTGTGATTCTAGATGATGCGTAAATTGTGAACGATTTTTGTTTGTTTGTTTTATTTATTTTAGGGTTTAACGCCATTTTTCAGCACACGATAGGCTATACATGGGGGCCAGTATTATTGGTGGAAGAAGAACCTGGGAAAAAACCCCGAAAGAACCACCGACCCACGAGAAGATACTGGCAAGCTTTCTCACATAGCTACATTAGCCGAATCTTAGACTCGAACTCACGCAGACAGGTGAGACGGCAGTGATCTGTAACGGAAAGCGCTTTAGACCACTCAGACACTTAGACCACCCTGTGAACGGTGTAACATTGCTGATATATATATATATATATATATATATATATATATATATATATATATATATATATATGAACCTCATTTATATTATGTGAAAATGATGCAATCTATGGTTGGATAATTTACATACATTATATTACATTACGAACAAACCGTCAGTTTTGACGAACATTTGTATTTTAAATTTTTGCGCGACTCATTTTATTGTAATCAAAGACTCCCTTTATACAAGAAAGATGGCACGGAGTAGACATTATTTATGAAACTATATGTGATTTGCAGGCAAGATTTGATTTCGAACGTCTGTGACTGTCATACGACCAGTGTCTGAAAAACAAGTTATTCATCAAAATTGCGTTTCTTCGGTGAATATGCTAGTACTATGGATTGCAAGGCAGAAATGAAAACGATATATACACGCAATAATAGAATGATAACATAATTCGAGGAAATGGTGGAAAAAAGGTGAATGCAAACCGTCGTTTATTAGCATATGTATATAACAAAAGGGTGAGAATAATGTTGGTTGTTTATTATGGTATTTTAACACTAACAAATGGTAAGAACGATTCAGAGCATCAGTATTATGACAAAAATACGAGCAAACAGAGGAAAGACGTGATAATATCAGTAGTGTAATAACATCAGTAGTGTAATAACAAAAGGCAATCAAATGGTAGAAAATAAGTTCTAGAGACTATGGTCTGATATTATATATAACACGAAGTAGTGGCAAAAACATAAAGTGCAAGGTCGACAGGATTTAATGTGATAATATAACACAAGCGTGTAGTAGAAACGAAGTGAGTACAGATAATCAATGCACGTGACAAAATAAGACGAGCAAATAGTAGAAGGAAAGATTGGTGGGGCATTGGTAATGTCATATCATGACAGAAGAAAATGATCGAGTAAGGAATATCAATACTTTCATGACACTTTTCAAACTCTCGTTAAAAAATATAGCATCGAAATCGGAAAACTGAGATAGTATAGGTACATTTGTAATCTAGTATAATACGTAGTTTGTTTTCACACTACTACACGTACGTCTCGTAGCTGAACAATTGACTCAGGGCTCTCGTGATAAAGAAATCTTTATCTCCGGTAAGTGTCTAAAGGCCGTGTGAAGTAGGGTCGTGGTCTTGATCGATTTTGAAGCTCTTTGTCAAATATGAACTGCATGGTCCTGTCGCGAGAAAGAAGTCCTTTAGTTTATGAGTTCATGCAATTTTGATTTCGAATGAAACTGAATCAATGTCAAGCATATATCAAAGCAGCGAAGTCCGACAAGATTTTCTAGAAAAGTATGGTCAAGGTTATTCGTGATGTTCGACACATGCTTGTCTTCGATAATGTGACCTTGGTAGAACTTTACCCTACATTTACTAGAAGTGTTCCCTTAAATACAGCGGTGTACATGCACTTACATATAACCATCATTCGGCTTTTGTCAGTTATAAATGAATAAAATGTTCAGACAGTGGTCCTTGGCAATGTAGCATAGGGTATAGGACCAAAATACCAATATAGTATTGCCAATATTTCAGTGCGATTTAAAGCGAAACATGTCAATATAAAATAATTTGCACTTTAGATGAATGTTAAGGGTGGAGTATTTTGTTTGCATATTTGTAATAAGACAATGAATGGAATCCTTATTATCGAACAGGTTTGAACAGTGAATAAAACAGTCTTGCCTTTTCTTTCAGAAAACTTTTAAACATATTACAAATACAGTATTTTTAATATGTCGGCTTCAAAGAAAGCAAAGAAAAAATGTGAGTACAGATGTCATAAACAAACTCCAGTTTGTGTTTGATTGAAACTAAGGCATCTACACGCAAAATTAGAACTGATTTTTGTAACTTGATATTCATAATCTACCCAAAGAACGAATTTGAAAGGTATTAATGATCAAGAAAACATTTTGCATTTATTTTAGAGTATGCAATGTAAACATTATTTCCTTACACTGTTTTAAATATAAACGTCAAAATTCAATTATTTTCGAGGGGGGTGAGTGGGTTGGTGGAACTTGACGGGTTTGTTAGTTTTCAGATATTGGCTACAGCACCTTTACATCACATCCAAATTCTGAGACAGCTATTGCCCCACCCCACCCTTACCTCCCAACCATTCCCTTTTGACGCCCCTTGTTTAAGAAAATGTGTGTATTGTTACATTTGGTAATGTTTTCCTAACATATGGCATAATAACTACGTTTGCAATTTTAAACATTCTTTGGTCAGGTTGGTTGGTCTGCAAAAATCTAAAAAGGAGGTCTCTATTACATTATATACAGGTCGTTAGTGTACATTAGTATACAATTTCAAATAGATGTTAGCATCAAAACTCTGCTGTTAACGCAGTCAAATTGATACACAATGCTAAGTAAATATTGGTCAATGCTGAACCCACGCGATGTTTATGAAATTACTTGAATGGATACGGAGAGGACGAATCATCAACAATTGAAATCTGCGTAATGCCCCATCCCAGATTAAGAAGCATGCAGTTTTCTACGGAAGATGGAACCTTATCTATCAAGACATGTTGTTGACCTTTATACAGTGACCTTTTCCGTGTAAATTCCCGGACAAGACCCAACCCATTATATTAGGGAACCTTTGACAAGTTATAAATATCTCTAAAATTCAGATCCAACACTTCGTTTTGCAGAGACTTCAAAACTAATCATGTCGTATGTTTCTGTTGTATCTCTGACAATACTGCTCGCCTGTGTGGAAGTATTTAAATGCGATGGAAAACTGAGCGAGAGAGGTAACAAACTTTATTTCATAACACATTGTCATTTCCAATGTCTACTGATTTTTAATTTATAAAGTTCATATAAATATATACTAGGATAAATTATAAACTTTTGGATGTTGTAAATTACCATCAACCTAAATAAAAAGCGAAATATCTTCCCATTACAGGATTCATCTCAGTCTGTGATATATTTGCAAGGAGGGGATTGGTTTGTGAAAACAAGAGAGACTCGATTCTTATGAATCTTTAGTAACATACATTTATGTTGCAACACCATTATTATTTACAATGAGGCTCTTAAAGCATTATTTAATCAACTGAATTAGGAATGATAAATATATGTAAATATTCAAATTCGCTCTTCCAAATATCAAATATTGAAATAACATTTTGATTTGCTACTGAATTTACAAATATTGTCATAAAAGTATGATGTATTATGATCAATTATTTTTTATAGCAATTTGAATCAAATTAATCATATAGTACTATATATAGTAAGTCAATTCAGCAAATAGTATATTTCCGTACGATTTCCAATTACTGTAAAGTATATTTACGTGTCAACCCTTTATGCTATGTTAGTTTAATGACGTAATGTTTGTTCATGTTATGCAAATATCAAGCCATTACTTAAGAATGTTATTGATAAAAATATTTACATATTGTTGCGATGTCAATCTGTTAGGCGAATGATTAGATCATTTAGTTTTGTTTATAGATTATATCGTGAATACTTTCAAAATGCATATAAATTGATGCTTCTTTACTCACAAACTCATACTACGTATTGAATCGATGCAAATATAATATTTGAAAATACTCGTTTTTAACAATTAGCAGTTAAAATGTTAACTATTATAATCCTTCCTTTTCTTCTTCTTCTTCTTCTTCTTCTTCTTCTTCTCCTTCTTCTTCTTCTTCTTCTTCTTCTTCTTCTTATTATTATTATTATTATTATTATTATTTTTACTATTATTATGAACTAGTTTTTATCGGTTTTAACTATAACAAACTAAACAGAAGTGATACTTCCAGAAAACGTGGGTAATAATGTATTGAAACTGATTCAGTAATTTCAAACAATACGCATGAAACTGCATGTGATCTATTGTACCAAGCATTTAACATCTGTTGTTTCTTGTGACCGCTTCAGTATATCTGTTTCACTGGAGACCTAGCTTATATTAGAGCCTGCGATGTTGTAATTGGGACGTACGATGTTTATCCTTGATATTTTCTTTCCTTTGGATATTTAAAACTATATTTTGGTTTCCTAAGTATTTGTACATAATTATAAACATGAATTGTTTTTGATTATCAAAGTATTTTACTAAATTTTAAAGCATTTTGTAGTTCCTTTTTTAAGCATATAATCTCAGTTGAGCAGTTAGCAGCCAATACAAGACGGTGGTCGTTAAGCTATGACGTTGGCATAATATTTGGGTATGATATACCTAACATGGATGGGAACACAACATACGAATGACTGTGGGCAGGGGAACAGTGGTAGTTTGAATTGTACACGTAAACGGTTGCTTATTATTAATTTGCACATGCATTCTAGTTACAGTAGCTGTCAAATGTCAACTCAATAAAACTGATTATCAGAGAATCAGGAACCAAAAAATGTCCACAACAATAGTACCATACTATTTTCATTATGATGGATTCTCCAAAAATTTTAGAGAAAGCGATTCGCATAGCCGATCTATGTACAGTATTTACGTAATGCTGTCCGCACTATTATGTGTTATATGAATGGATATATAGTTTATATTGTATTCCCTGCCTTGGTATGAAGGACCTATTTGTATTGAAGAATTAAACCTGTCGGAAAGTAAACGTTTAAAAGCATATTCGATTTCGCCATTGATTAACATTGCCATTTTTGCTAGGCTGTCACAATGCTATATACTTCTGACACAAACTTTCCATTGTCTTTAGTATTAATAGTTAAATGTTCTCGTTAAAGCTATTGGTACAACATGGCGAAAAGAAAGGTGTCAATTTTATCTATGATTTGAACGAGATCATTTGAAATATAGCGGATTCGTCCTTATCACGAATACTCTATTTAAACGTTAGTACACGTCGGCAGTATGTTACGTGCTTACGCTCAAATAAACAGTAACATAGAAAGAGTGAATCTAACAAGCATGTAAAAATTTAACAAACAATTTATTGAGTACAAATATTTTCATAAAAGAAAATAAATAAACTTACGGTTTTAGAGAATCAAGTTAAAAAATTAATCCAAAAGGAATTCACAATATAATCCACTAATAGAATTGCAACGGTCCTGATAATAAAATGTCCTAATAGTTCCCGGTTCGAATGTTGACGATGTAATCAAAGATGGACGACGATGTCATGTGATGAAGTCAGTTTTAGTTTTATGATAATTCAAATGAGCATACGTTTTTCCAGATAAATAATACAAAAAATTCCTCTTTATCCAAACGAATTGAAATAATTTCCAATACAAGGTAATAACACAATAAATTTCTCTTGTTCCAAACGAATTGAAATGATTTCCTATATAACTGAAACTATAACACACATCTCTGTATTCTAAACTCCCAGACTTCTACTGACTAGCTCGCTCTCAAACACAACTATATACTGTTCTTTTACGTAAACAAGGAAGGGTCACGTGATATTCTTGAAGCTTTTCGAACCAGTTCACGTTTACCAAGTCACGTTTACTTTATGAGAATCAGCCACTTCTCACCCCCTCCCAAGAACTAATAATTAAAAGATGTCCTAGGAATCAACCAATCCTTTTAGAAGCCTGTTTTTCAGCCTTGAAGCAAGGCCAGAAATGAGGTTAACATCTGTTGTTTACTTGTAGAGTGAACATTTCTAGAAAAATTTTCCAATGAATGAATTTCAAACCCAAAATGACAAATTCGAATTTTACAATTAAAACATAATAATTGATTTAAATCAAATATACGTAACAAGTACGAATATAAACTTCTATGATATGTGTGGTGATAAGAGAAATTATTTTTTAAGGTTTTGTAACAATTTCAAAAGCACTAATTTAAAAACAATAAGTTTGTAAAACTGAAGATGTAATTGTATTTATCAAAATAAAATTAACAATCTAAAGGAACTGTTAGTATTATGAATTAAACCCCAAAATTCCTAAACTGTATAATACCAGTCCAAAATATTCTACTACCCCGGATAAAGTCAATATCATCAACCGTACTGGTGTGCCTTTAGTCCTGATGTATCACAAAGACATTGTACTGAACTCCTTTGTATACAATCAAAGCAGCCCTAGAAAGACAATAGTGAATACATCTGCCTAAACATAGGAAAAACAATACAATAATTGTCCAGCTCCACCGACTTATATACACTTATATCGACTTATATACACCTATATCGCCCTAAAACCAATTAGGTTCATACTCACTAGGTGATGTTTCACAACATTCCATATCAGAAAAGAACCCATTTGACCGACCAAACATAATTCGTCTAAGAACCCATTTGACCTCATTAGCCAACGATAAACTACACCCAACGTGACATCAGTTAAGTTATATATACACGTATTACAGTAATTTTAATTTGCTATTTCTTTCCACTTTAGCATATCTTTATCCCTTAGACATTAGTATTAAATAAATAGAGTGCAAAAGGCTGATCGAAGACAAGAGAGCCGTTAAATTCGTGTGAAAGTTAAAGAATATTTGAAAACGCGTTACTTTATTATTTATTTACATTCAATCAATCTTGTTCGTAATTGGAAGTATCGCGGTTGTTGAGTTATCAGGTGCATCATTTTATCACGGATATATTCTAATTCGCGTCGCTCATAAGTTGCACTTTGTTACAATATTTCTTTGTGAACCTTTTAGTAATAAGATTTGTAGACGACTTTGAGCGCACCATAATGTCTGTCTGTCCGTTTGTCTCTCTTTCTCTCTCACACACACACACACTAATATTGATAGAGAAATAGAAAATGACTAAATATCACCTTTCATTCTTTTGTTGATTGTTCTCAAGTTCGTACATACTTTTAAAAAATGTAATCAATACAAAAAAATAATCCATTTGTGACTTTTCTCCATAACACCAATTATATCATAAGATGATAGTTAAGTTCAAAGCATTTTAAAATTAAATGTTTCATCTAGTTTCAAAGCATGTAGATTGTGTACTATTTGTTATGATATATGTGCTTGTTGTCTGTCTTCGTCTACATTATTGTGTTTCATCATGCAATGGCTGTTCAGTTCGTATGTGTTTCTTCATCTCCTTGTTTTGTCTCCATGATGTATTTGGCATTCAGAATACAGTCTTACAGTGGTTCAAGTCCTACTAAGTCCATATGACACAATTTGTATCTGCAAATGGAATAAACTCCAGCCCAGTTGATCAATGTTGTGGTGTTCCACAGCGGTCTGTACATGGACCTGTTCTCTTCATTCGTTACACTCAGCCGCTCTCAAGTCTCATTGATCATCACCCAGGGTCTCACTAATTGTACGCTGATGACACCCAAATATGCAAGTCTAGCCACCCAACTAAAGTTTATGCTACCATCCGTGGCGTAGAGAGGTGCATTTCGGATATGAAATCATGGATGACATGTAACAAGCTGCAGATGAATGATGATGAAACTGATGTGATTCTGATCACAAGACAAAGATGTTCTCATTCACTTCCTTTACCTCAGGCAATAAATTCAGCAATACCAACATTAAATTCATACAGTCAGTATCAAACCTTGCATTTACTCTAGACAATACTCTCACATTGGTAGGGTCCCCGAGTGGTCAAGTGGTCTAAAGCGCTTTCCGTTACGGATCACTGCCGTCTCACCTCTGTTTGCGTGGGTTCGAGTCTAAGATTCGACTAATGTAGTTATGTGAGAAAGCTTGCCAGTAGCTTCTCGTGGGTTGGTGGTTTTTTCCGGGGGTTTTCCGGGGTTCTTCCTCCGCCAATAATACTGGCTGCCATGTATACCATATCGTGTGCTGGAAAAATGGCGTTAAACCCTAAAAAAAAAAAAAAAAGCTCTCACATTGCACAAACATGTCATGAATATATGCAAGGCTGCATATCTTGAGCTGAGACGCATCAGCTCGATTCACAAATATGTTTCAGTTGATACCACTAAAACACTTGTCTGTTCATTAGTACTTTCAAGACTGGACTATTGTAACCCAATTATGTCTGGTTCGTAACAAGATCTATTCCAGAATCATCAAAAAGTCCACAACGCAGCTGTTCGGATCATTTTAGAGTACACCGATCAGAACACACCTCATCACTGCTCTGTACTCTACACTGGCTATCCATTCGATACAGAATCAAACACATAATTTGTTCTCTGTGTTATGTTCCACTGACAGACTCCAATCCAATACACCTCTCCGGCCCCACCTATGTGTATACACCAGCAAGATACTTACGCTCCTCTTCTGAAAATCGTATACTCATTGTTCCCACTATGAAAACGACGTCATATGGACAACGTTCTTTTGCATTCCAGGGCCCAGAGATGTGGAAGAAATTTCCCATTGAAATTGTACACAAAGACACCTTGATATCTTTTAGGAGTGCTCTTGAAACTCACCTTTTCTGAATACAGGAACAAACTTAGAGACCTAATAATGTTTTGTACCTTAAATATGTTCAGCATGTTTGTAAGTTTTCAAATTTCATGGATTTTGTTCTTTGTTTTTCTGTAGTGTAGTCATATCATAATAGATGTTGTAAAGTGCTTAGAGCTTCTAAAGATTAGGCGCTATACAAAGTCTTTATTATTATTATTATTATTATTATTATTATTATTATTATTATTATTATTATTATGTAGTTAGCAGTTTAGTTTGTCTTCTTTCTGTATGATTTGTCATCTTTGGTGATATTCCTGTTGGTTCTAAACACAAAAGTGTTGTTCCTTAACTTTCTCAAAAGTATGTGTGTAACTCTCACCATTTTATCGTATTGAAATATACACCTTTTCCGTCATCAATAGTCTTTCTCAACCAAGGGTAAAGAAATGTCCAGAATTTCATGGAGGGAAAACTCTACCCTATACAAAGATAATAGTATATTTTGGCCATTTCGTGGAACGTACCTATCTCGAACTTACTTTTGTTATCATCAACATTTATACATTTAAATTTCGCGATATCTTTGCACGATTTACGTCTATTCCTTGTAGTTCGAAAATTTCATAATGAATTGTCAATGTTAAATGGTTTACTTTGAACCTCATGTGATCGATTCAGTTGAACGCTTTATCACTTTAATTTATCACACAAGGCACGTATTGTCTTATCGTCTGTTCTGAGTTCACCTTTGTCTCACCGTCATTACCTTGGAATCCATGAGACACAATGTTGTATAGTTTTGAATGATGTAGCCCCTTTTACTCACAAGACTATTCTGCGTAATTCGGATAATAATAATAATAATAATAATAATAATAATAATAATAATAATATGAATTTTCTATTAAGCATTTGAAATAAGAGCAACAATTATCAATGCTCGGCCCTACCCATTGTTACGATAATTTATTTGTTACATTGAGATAGTTAAACTTATGAGTGACTCTGTCAATACATTGTTGCTAAAGACGTTACCCTTTCTGGATATATTCACTTCCCAGTGCATGGTACGATTATTGCCCTACACTGAAAATGTTATTGCAATGAAAGGGTAAGAAATAAGATTCTCAGAGATTTTTCACACTCCAAAATATTAGCAAATATAATACAGTGAATAATACCAGAATAAAGAATCTTTTTCTATACCCCACTAGTCTAGTTCGGTTAACTGGTTAGTATGCTCCTTGCGTTGCACTCCGCTATACTCAGTCGAACGCCGATGCCATATCGTCACGTGATCAAAAAAAAATGGCCTCAAATGGAGAGATTTAATAAATCTAACAGCTGCACATTTAATCCTTTAATATCCTCATTCTTGGTGACAAAATATGAACTTAACTAAATCTTTTGATTTGAACTATATCAGTCGTTATCTTGTGTTCAATGATAACCACCAATTAGGCAATATATAATAATTGTTACAAATACTTTTACTAGTAGGCGAATATGAAGGACAATTGTACGCGCAACGATATTTTTACAATAGCACATTTTACACAACGTCATCTAAACAATATCTTTTCCAATCAAGTCATTGATACATTTGACATCGAAATTGATAAGAGATGAAGTATGAAAGCCTAAATATAGACAAAGATTAATATGAAAATACCACCCCTCTTTTACGAGTGGGTGAGGGTAACGATGGTTTTGCAAATATTGCACACTTCTCACCAAGTCAGCTAAAAGATTCTGGTTGCAATAAAGTACCTGATCAATTTTTCCTCGATATTAATATCTTGCGTTACATCACACCTCAGATTTTACCAAATATTAGGATGGAAATAACAACCCTATTCGGGGGCTGGTGCCCCAAGTGATCTCGCGCACCGTTACGGATCAGTGCCATCTCACATCTGGCTGCGCGGGTTAGAGTCTCGGACGCGGTTAATGTGGTTATGTGAGAAATCGTGCCAGTAGCTAGATGCTCGTGGTTCGTTGGTTCATTCTGGGTTTTCCCCGAGTTCTTCCTCCACCATTTATACACCATTCCTGGATCAAATATATGTTGATACTAATGTATCTTTCATGACAATCCATATTCTGACATATATTAAATACAACACCAACCATCTTAATACCAAATGCTTATAACATTGGTATTAACATCTGCCTCGCTAGACACTCAGCATTAAGAAGTTAGTGTTAGGATAATGTGACTGGGTGGGACATTATGCTTAATATATGTGGTATGATGCCCTAATGTTAACCAGCACTATAAACTGTCACACAGCGCTTATCATAGCGATATGACGGAAACATTGTTACAGATTCGATAAAAATCTAAATCACACACACACACACACACAAAACACACACATCATCATCTCCTATACTGATAATTTGAAAATATTTCTGTCACCAAATATATTCCGTTTGTAATTGATTCCTTATACAAAGTGGCTTAGCAGATGCCCAACCAACCCTTAAAACTGGGAGTTGGAGCTAAAAGTATCATTAAACAACCTGTTTGGGTGAGAGGGCTTCATAGACGTAACTTTGGGTGGAGTAGAGTTAGAACTTCTTGTTATGCCACTACTTGAACAATTTTACATTGATACTGATATATTATATTACATACATTATATTCGTTGTGTGTTATTAGGAAAGACACGTAACTTGCCTCAATACGATACAAATTATATTGTGCTTCTGCGTTTGCAATTAATTTTAAATTAAGTAATAATAAAAATAATGAGGACTTTGTATAGTGCCTAATCTTTCGAAGCTCTAAGCGCTTTACACCATCAATAATGATATGACTACACTACGGAACAACAATTGACAAAAATAATGAAATTGGAAAACAAAAAAAAAACATGCTGAAAACACATAAGATACAAAACATGATTAGGTCGCTAAGTTTGTCCCTGCAGTTGAAACAGGTGAGTCTTAAGAGCACTCTTAAAAGGGACCACTGTGTCTTTGTGTCTAATTTCATTGGGCAATTCGTTCCACGTTGCCTGCCCTGGTGTGCAAACGAACGTTGTCTATATGACTTTGTTTTCACCTTGGGAACAATGAGTATACGATTATCAGAAGAAGAGCTTAAGGATATAGCTGGTGTTTATACATGGGTGAGCCTGGATAGGTATGTTGGACTGGAGTCTGTCATTGAAACATAGCACAGAGAACACATTTTGTGTTTGATTCTGTATCAAATTGATAGCCAGTGTAGGGTACAGAGCAGTGGTGAGGTGTGCTCTGATCGAGGTACTCTAAAGATGATCCGTGCAGCTGTGTTTTGAACTTTTTGAAGTTTCTGGAGTAAATATTGTGACGAAACCAGACAGACCTGAGTTACAATAGTCCAGTCTTGAAAGTATTAATGAACACAAGTGTTTTAGTGTCAACTAAATTAATTAATTATACATACAATAATATTAAAATTCTCATTTATACAAGTGAATATTTAAATTTGTTTTAACTTCACACCATGAAGATTTCATTCTAAATTTTGGCATCCACGTATAGTGGTATTTAATCATTATTATTTTGCCGAGACAACCACCTCCAGGCCTCTTCCACCACCCGCCGTGATAGAAGAGAAAGTGTTTTGGTTTTAATCTTTGGCAAGTGACAGCTGTCATATGTTGCCTTAAATCAAAATATATAAATGGATTGATTGCGAATGGAATCTTTTACAAATTACGTCATGAAGTTGGAATGTACAATATAGGACCAAATATCTTCACATTCACCACCTCGTGGAATAGGGTTGCTATTTCGATCCTAACATTAACTAAGTCATAGGTGTCATGTACAACGAGATTTCAGTATCAATGTTCAATGAATCAAGGAGTGTAATGCACCTAGAATATATTAGATGACATGGTGTGAAGTGTCCAATATTTGCAGAGCAATCGGTACCCTCACCCCCTCGGCAAAGATGGTCGATCATTTTTGTCTTAATCTTTGGCTTTTATTAGGCTGTCGTAATCACCTCCTATCAATCTCGACGTAAAATTTATCATGGAATCGATTGGAGAAATAATGACTGAGATCACGCGGTGTAAAATATGCAAATTTATCGAAAGACTATTGCGCGTACCCTTTTCCTTCATCTTCGTCTACTAGCAAAACTATTTGAAAAACTAATTATATGACGAATTGGTGGTTAAGGTTGAACACAATATAACGACTGTTATAGTTAAAGCAAAGGTGTTAGTAAAGTTCACAATGTGTCATTAAGAAAAAAATATTAAATGAATAAATGTGGCACGGTTAGATTACCTAGATTTCGTATGAGGCCATTTGTTTTGATCACGTGAGACAATATGACGTTGTTGTTAGCTTGACTTAGTATAGCCGAGTGCAACGCAGAGAGCATACTAAGCAGGGAACCAGACTAATACCTGACCCCCAATAGTACAAGTATCCCACTTCCTGGCGTCCACTACTGCCATGATTTCCACTACTTCTGAAATATGAGGGCTGATAAACCGTTCACTTATTTCTATGTTATGAGCTCTATTGTTTGTGCATATGTGACTTTTATGAAGTTACACGTGCAATGTTGTTTCGTTATCTATGATTATCAATATGTTAATATTTTAGGAACTGGTTACGTTGAAATACTCATACCCCATTTGCAATCTGTCCAAGATGAAACATTAAGAACAATGTAATAGATTCCCACATGGATGAGGGTACATTAGAATTACAAAAGCTTTTTGTGCTGACTAAATGATTAATATATTTGTTATTATATGGATTTCAAATGAATGCCATGCATGCTGGATATCTTCAACAGGCACATATCTTGTTGACGTCCTCGCTGCCACTGCAAAAGACTATTATTTCTAGATTTTGTCACATCATCACGTCCTCCAACCAATATAGTGTCAACGTAAATACCATTATTACTGTTAATGCTGTTTGTACTACTACTGCTAATAATGAGAAAGAGGATATTGACAATTACGATAATGGCGAGATAAAAAAATTTCATTAATATTATCAAGCATTTGTTTATTTGTATGGATCATGTTTAAATAGATCTTACGGGCAGTGGCAGACTAATAGGAAGTCGAGCTGCAACACCGCATACTGTAGAACTTTATATTGTCGCCGACTATAGCTTCTACAAACTGTAAGTATAAGGAATACATTGTTGTACAACTTGAGAACATAATACGGAAAAGTCAACAACTTATAGAAAATATATTCCCTATAGCGATATACATAACATAAATAAGTTGGTAGGAAAAGTGTCATGAAGGAATAAATACTGATGTATTCGCTTGTCTAAACCCATGTATATGTTTACATGCATGATTTTATTTATTAACATATGTGGATAGGTTCGCATACAAAGACATATATAGTTATATATTTATATATTCAAAATTTGGTGATATATTTATATACTATACATTTCTCTCTATCAGTATATTTATTTTTGAAAAGCAGATTGCTAACTCGTTACCAATTATACAGCTATGCATTTATATATATAATTGAGCCTCTGCGTCTTTATTCGTATTCTTTTTTTAAATCAGTTTATCATCAGAAATAATGGTGAATAGATGTGGAATGATTGAATAGAATGCCTCTGTTTGCAGATGGTACAATAGAGCGGCCGGAATAAGCGATACAACAGTACGCCAGACAACTGCCATTACCAATCTAAAGAAATATCTAGGTTCCATGGTTAATACGGTGAGTTGTAAACTTTACGTTACCTTCTTATTTTTATCAAATGTATTTTTAATAAACTTTTGGGCGTGCTAATTTCCATATGTCAGAAGGAAAGAGAGAGAAGAAGAATAAGCTCCATAAAAGAGGTGTCACTATGTCGATGAAATACAGCTACGTTTTGGGAATGAGGTACGAAACCTGTAACTAGATTGGCGAGTCTTTCTGACTTAAAAATGAATTGACTTTATTTAAACAATTAATATACATATATTACTACAATCTAGAAATACATATATCAAACTTTATATTTAAAATACATGAAATAAATATGAAATTACACTTTCCTTTTGAGCTTACCAACTTCATTCATTTGTATAATTTCTGCATTTTAGAATACAATACAAATAGTTAAATCTCAATGAATTTCAGGATAGCCAAAGAGTATTAAATGTAATAGATGCGATTAATGCAACAATCAATTTGAAGAAATGTATTTTACTCATTTTAACATAGAATAATAATTTGGAATATCTTACTAAATATTATTCATTTTTACTTAAAGAATACTTTATTTCAACATTGAATTTAAACATGAAATTGGTAGTGAATTCCTCTTTAACAATAAAAATTACCTTAAATATAAATGAATATAAATTTTTTAAACAATTAAACATTCCATTACAATATATTATAGATTGAAGAATTCAGTAACAAAAAATGTTGCAAACATATGAACTTTACCGTTAAAATCTGACACATTAAAAAGTGTCTATTCCGTAAAAAAGTTTACAAACATAGACGGTTCTCACCTGTAATTAGAGAGGCGAATCTTTCTTGGTTCAGAATGAAGGAACTGATGGTACGTGTTCTGCACCTCTTTCTTTGTGTAATCCGTCAACATACTCGTTTGCGTTCATTTCATTCTAGCAGAAAGAGGTTCTCAACTCTAATACGCAGGATCGAAAATGTTTTACGCCATTCGACAGAAAGTTTGCTGCATTAGCAATCTTTTCACTAAATTTGAATTCTAAAAATGTGTAGTCTGTAACCCATGTAGTTTACCGAGTGTATTTTTCTTGCTGACTTTCCATACAAGAGAAATGGGCAAATGCAAGCGAGTTTTGTCTTTGCTCATAAGGGTGCAACTATGTTTTTAAAGTAGTACATAGCTGTGATTTAGAAATAAATGAAATTAATCTTAAATTAATTTAGTGAAAAATTACTTTCATCCAATTTAGAGAAAATTTCAGTCTTTTTACTTTTACTGAAATATCTGTTCTAATATTTATTTGTTGAGGATAAAAATCGAGCAATCATGTAAAAAGCCTTAGTAACATGTAGTTTATTATTAATATGTTCTGCGTCACAAGATAACATATATTGATTCAGTTTTATAACTGATCAACTACATAAAATGACCCCAGACATACTGGATGTTATATGCATATAATCTGTTCCTAAATCTAAGAAAAAAGTGCAACAAATATTAAACAGGTAGTTATATATCGATCAGACATGTAACGATCCAGGTTTCTATAAATGCTACAGCTTTCGCTCATTGCGTCATCATGAAGCACTTGCATATTGTTACATTATCTTCTACTTCAACTTGGTATGAACAACGCATGCAACGTCACACACAAATTACATTTTCTTAATTATTAAAGTTATGCGAGTAAATGTTCTGTTTGCCAATGTATAGCAACCCTTAAAAGTGGCGTGTATCAACGTGTCTCTTTATTCTATAAACATGCTCAATACAATATATTATACAAAACAATTATACAAATCTTAACACAGTTTGCATAGTCGAGGAAAAAATATTAGTCTAAAACTTTCACCTCTACATTTCACAAAATAAGCAATGTAAAATGGGAATTTGGTAGCAATTATTTTATTACTGTTTCACTACATTGACCCCAGACATATTGACTGTTATCTGCACATGATCTGTTCCTAATTCTAAAAAAGGTGCAACTAAACTTAAACAGGTAGTTTTATATATATATATATATATATATATATATATATATATATATATATATATATATATATATATATATATATTTGTTTAGAAAACAAAATCCGCACTCATGATTAAAGTCTAGTCGCAAATTATGTCTAGTCACATGTTACTGATAATGGTATCCTTATTGTTGATAAGATATACATGTTAAAGATCACTTTATGTTTAGTAATTGAAGATGTTATACATATTTTGGATGATGCTATGCAAGCAGTGGACATGTTCATATATTGTTGTTGTTGGCTTGATTCGCTTGCGAAGGTTAAGTAGGAAGATTTATATGTCTTTTGCACGTGCGCTGGTGGTTGACGAGCCCAATACGTGACAGGCACGTCCGTCCACAGAGGCTGCAGGGGAATGTCTGGGTTTTGGCGGGTGCTGACAATGGTTCCCGGTTTTTTCTTCGCCATCGTTCTTCCTCCAAGATGGCCCGTCTGTTTTGTTCAAAAGTATCTGCGGCCTGGTGAACTGTATGTCGCCAGCTTGCACGGTCAGCAGCTTGTGATGCCCATTTGCGGTGATCGATGCCACAAGTGGTGAGGGTCTTTTTCAAGGAGTCTTTATATCTCTTTCGAGGTGCCCCTCTATCACGGTGGCCAGTTGATAGCTCACCATACAGTCCGATATTTGGCAGGCGATGATCCTCCATCCTGGACACGTGCCCTGCCCAGCGAAGCTGTATCTTCATGAGTGTGGCCTCAACGCTGGTGATCCCCGCTTGTTCGAGGACTTCTGTGTTGGTAACGAAGTCACTCCAGTGGATGTTGAGGATGTGGCGGAGGTAGCGCTGATGGAAGCGTTCAAGGAGACGGAGGTGACGGCTGTAGGTGACCCAGGATTCGGCGCCATATAGGAGGGTGGTCAGTACGATAGCCCTGTAGACGTTGATCTTTGTAACTCTCTTGAGATTGGAATTGTGCCAGACACGTTTGTAGAGTCTGCTGAAGGCGCTGTTTGCCTTGGCTAATCTGTTGTCTTTTCTTTGTCGATCTTCGCATCAGAGGATAACACACAGCCCAGGTATGTGAACTGGTGGACTACGTTTACCTCTGTCCGGTCAATGAAGATGCTTGGTGGACGGTACTCTTCTTTGGGGACAGGCTGGTGAAGTACCTCGGTTTTCTTTAGGCTTACCTCAAGGCCAAAGAGCTGGCAAGCTTCTGCAAAACAAGATGTTACGCGCTGTAAGGCAGCTTCCGTGTGGGCAAAAAGGGCGGCATCGTCTACAAATAGAAGTTCTATAATCAGTTTTTCTAATGTTTTGGTGTGGGCCTGAAGTCGCCTTAAGTTGAAGAGGATGCTATCAGTACGGAATCTAATATAGATGCCTTGTTCGTCATCAAGGTCTTCTGTAGCTTTTCGTAGCATCATGCTGAAGAAGATTGAAAACAGTGTGGGAGTTGAAACGCAGCCCTGTTTCACACCATTTGCAATGGGGAAGGTCTGTGACAATTCGTTATTGTTTTTAACCTGACCAAGCTGGTCTTCTTGCAGTTGGATGACCATGGTAAGGAATTTGGGAGGACAGCCGAGTTTTTCAAGGACTTTCCACAGTCCAGTTCTGCTCACCATGTCAAATGCCTTCGTTAGGTCCACAAAAGTGATGTACATTCCTTTGTTTTGTTCTCTGCACTTTTCCTGGATCTGTCTCAGGACGAACACCATGTCAGTTGTGTCCCTATTGGCTCTGAAGCCACACTGACTCTCTGGAACATGATCTTCTGCAATGGTAGGCACTAGTCTGTTTATCAACACTCTAGCAAGGATTTTGCCTGCAATGGAGAGCAGAGTTATCACACGGTAGTTTGAGCAGTCAGACTTTTTCCCCTTGTTTTTGTACAAGGTGATGATGACTGCATCTCGGAGGTCTTGTGGAAGTTTCCCTCGCTCCCAGCAGCAAACGAAGAACTCGTAGAGTTTGGTGTGCAATGCTAGGCCTCCTTGTTTCCATATCTCAGGTGGAATACCATCTTTTCCTGCAGCCTTTCCTGCCTTCAGCTGTTCTATGGCTTTTACAGTCTCTTGCAGTGTGGGTGCCATATCGAGTTCCATCTTTGGTGGCTGTTGTGGGAGGCGATCGATAGCTGACTTTTGGACTGTACGGCTAGTGCTGAAGAGGGTGTGGAAGTGCTCTGACCAGCGGTTTAGGATAGAATCCCTGTCAGTGAGTAGCTCTTGTCCATTTGCACTTCGTAAGGGGCTCTGTATTTGGAAGGAAGGACCATACACTGCTTTCAGTGCTTCATAGAACTTCTTTTAATCTCCAGTGTCAGCGTACAGTTTTGGTCTTTCTGAAATCTTTGTCTACCATACATTTTGTATTTCATGAAGACTGCGCTGAAGGGAGCTGCAGGTAAGGCGGAAGGCTGCATTCTTCTGTGGACGGGATGGATGTGAGAGGTGGGCTTGGTATGCTGATCTCTTACTGGCAAGTAGTTTTTGGATTGTTCGGTTGTTTTCATAAAACCAGTCTTTGTGGTTCTTAGATGTGAATCCAAGGATTTCTTCTGAGGTTTGCAGAATGGCAGCCTTGATGTGATTCCACATCTCCTCCGGAGGTAGATCTGGCGGAAAGTTAGGTTATTCAAGTCTATAGTGCAAGCTCTCTTGAAAATTTATCTTGACGTCTTCAGACAAGAGGTTTTTAATCTGGAGCTTCCTTTTAATGGTACGCCCTTGTTTGGACCTGGGCTTGAAATAGAAGCTGAGCTTGCATCGAACAAAACGGTGATCTGTGTGGTAATCTGCACTGCGCATCACTCTGGTGTGAAGGACATCTTTTAAGTCCCTCTGGCGTACTATGATGTAATCGATTAGGTGCCAGTGTTTTGATCTAGGATGCATCCAGGTCGTTTTCAGGCTGTGTTTCTGCTGTAATATGGTGTTTGTAATGGTGAGCTGTAATTCTGCGCAAAATTCGAGAAGCAGGCGCCCATTGTCATTGCAGCCACCCACGCCATGTTTCCCAATGATTGCTTTCCAGGTTTCTGAGTCTCGGCCCACTCTGGCATTGAAATCTCCAAGGATGATTATTTTGTCGCTCTCTGGGACGCTCTTGAGATGTCTGCGCAGGTCAGCGTAGAATTTATCCTCTTCAGAAAAATCTTCCTGTAGTGTTGGAGCATATACACTGAAGAGTGTGGCGTGTTCTTGGTTTCCTAACGGGAGACGCATGGACATGATGTGGTCGGTGTGACCAGTTGGAAGGTTTGATAACTGGCGATTGAGTCCTTGACCATGAATGATCACTTTATGTTTATTAATTGAAAATGTTATACATATTTTGGATAATGCTATGCATGCAGTGGTTATTTTCATATATACAAGTGTTATTAATAATGTTAATACATGATATATTACTACGAAACAAATTAACATTACATCACGAATACTGCATGCAAAAAAAGCAACACTTATAATCTAGCTAAAGATTGGAGATGAGATACGTATAATAAATAAATCATATCCAATACATTATCAACATCAATAAGGAACAGAATACGTTTCTTTGTAGTAAGTTGGTAAATTTAGGATATACTGGTAGTACATGCTATCGTTTAAAGCATTAAGGTATTTTCAGCACATCTGTTGAACAATCGTATGTAGATACTATCCAATCATTTCGCTGTATTCATTTATGTACTTTTATCTGTGTCCGTGTTTATATTGATTAAACACATTATGTTCAAATATCGGTCCTGTATGGATAATTATACATCACATCTGCACGTGCATTTCATGCAAAGGGTTTAAGTGGGTGTACGACAAATCTACGCGGATTTCATTTTGACCTTTGTCCTTCTTACTCTCTTCAGGCCGACATGACCTACAGGAGTCTTGAGACATATGGAATATATGTGAAACTAGTTCTCATTGAAATTCAAGTTTGCACGGTAGGTAATAATATTTGTCATTTTTCCGATGTAAATAACAATAGAGCACCTGGTAACCGAATTTCAATTGTTTGAATTGTTAAGGTTCTCTATTTTTAACATTTAATACCAGTAAAAAGTTGATATTTTATGATACCAAAAAGATGCGAGTTATTTTGTAGTAGTAACTATATATTATGAAGAAAATTTGGGAGCTATTTAAACGAAAGCATGTCGGCTGCAGAAAATAATTCTAATTGTTCATGACTGTATTTTTCCTGGTTTAAACCTTCCTATGCCAATGAAATATCTTGGGTATAATATCTGCTTACATATATTTACATACAGCAACAGAGGTCGTTATAGTTTATCGATTTTGAGGTCAATACAAATATTGTTCTGCATCAACAAAAAGTTGAAATAAACTAGCTGAAACATAATACATTTAACGATTTAATTCCTGTATGAACAGCCTTGTAAGTTTTGCAAACAATGAGCTTTTTTGGTTTTTAATTTGTTTGTCATAACTATGTTAGTATTTGCCTTTGAAAAGTGGGTCGAAAGCACTCTGACTAGTTAGATATTAATTTTGCACTGTTTGTAATGCATATATATATATATATATATATATATATATATATATATATATATATATATATATATATACATATAGAGAGAGAGAGAGAGAGAGAGAGAGAGAGAGAGAGAGGGAGAGAGAGAGAGTGAGAGAGAGAGAGAGAGAGAGAGAGAGAGAGAGAGAGAGAGAGAGAGAGAGAGAGAGAAAGAGAGAGAGAGAGATGCTGAGCGGAAACTGCAATCAGTGACAAACAACGAATTCAAGATTCTGTGAAGGAAACCTAACCATATCAGTAGCTCATTTAATGCTTCCGCACCAACCTATTAGAATCCCATCCCTCGATTATACGTAATTGAAATTTGCTTTTGCCGTTTGAAACCTCGTGTACGTAATTATTTCTTACCAGCTGTAACGATGAAATAAATGCTTCACGGTCGAGAAACACGTCACTGTGTTAAGAAATAATAAATACATATTTTTTCTATGTATGCATATTTCACTTCTGACATGATAAAATGTATAAAATCATGATCAGAATAGTATCCATATATAAACCTGTGCATCATTGTAGTTATTTGCATGAATTCATTTTACATATGGGCGAATATGTATGGTTGCATACCTGACTGTGTGTGTAAGCGAATGTATTAATATAACCTTATAGAAAATGTAGGAATTAATGGTAAATAGTCAGCCATATAATGATGAAATGTGCTATCCGCATTAAATACTATACACCAATACACAGTTACAACAGTGCCGCCATTTGCTTAGTAGAGTCCGGATGTACGAGTAACATTTCCAGGCTCTGTAAAAATGCCAGTAATCAAGAAGTTAACTTGTGATCTCACAGTTAGTTGTAAATGAAAAGAAACAACTTCATGATTTCCGAAACTAATTTTTAATTCGGTTTTTAATGCTACTAAAAAGAATACTATTTAGACACAAAATAGTATTTACAAAATGGCTTCCGAAATAAAAAAATTGTTTTTGACTGATAAAGGCTGTGATGTATGCTTCTTTTTTTAACTAATTGTAAAATTAGGTTAGTCGTTTTTTTCCTCCATTAGAAAAATAAGTAAACACATTATCTATAAATCAAATAGTATTTCCAACACTTTAAAGTACTGGGCAAAACCAGTACAATTATAGGCGGACTATTTAAAGCCGTTAACTTGTTTGGAAAGTCTGTTAAGCATGAAAGGTGATGCCAGTATTTGTGCCATTCTGGTCACATTCATTATATAAATGATAAATCAATAATTGTGTTGACTTAGTACTGTGCACACTTAGTTCTCTGCACTTTTCATCACTTTAAACGTTTGCATTATTTAAATCGGCTGGGGGTACAAACAAATGCGGATGTATAGTAAGACTATAAATACACATTCAATTTCGTCAATGTGATTTATTTTTAGAACAAATGTTATACCACTGTGGAGATCTTGGATGGTCGGCAGTGAGAAACAGGGACACTGTCAACTGGAAACATATTGTTAAATTTTGTTGGGTATATGCCTAATCAAATATGACTTGACTTCTTACAAATGAGGCTTTACAGCACACATTAACGCCATTTTGTTTTTACTCGCAATTGAAGAACAACACCTCTTGCGAAACTCTACAATGTATTATTGCGCATTTTGAAACTGTTTATCTGTGAATTATTATTATTATTATTATTATTATTATTATTATTATTAGAAAATATGGGTGTTTTGTATTACACCGTAAGCTGAGATTCTAACAATTTTTTTTAAGCCTATGTGACCTTTATCACATGTTAAGTAATACTTTATTCGGAGACGCATGAAAAGAAGTTATAATAATAAAATAACATTATACAGTCCACTTGTTTTGGCTTTGCATCACTCCAGGAAAATCATCACCAGAAATAAGGGCATAATAATTACCATTAATATCATCATAACCAGAGCGCCATCATCATCATCATCATCATCATCATCATCGTCATCAATGTTTGAAAATCAAACATTTCTCGGACATAACAAGCTTTTGCATATTGCTTAATATATTTGAAACACTATAATTTTAGTCTGCAAGTCAATCCCACTGGACAGAGGATATAAAAAAACTGAACGGCAGCATATATCAAGTGAATGGTGAACTAATTCTGGATGAGTTGACTAAAACGTCTGCTTCTCTGTTACATACTAAACCACATGACCATATAATGCTAGTCACAGCGTAAGTAAATTGTTTTGTTCGAAAACACGTAACAACAATAATGCTTGACACAAATTCAGTAAATTATTTAAGTGTATTGCTTTTGCGCTTTTTCCACCCAAGCTCTGTATGGCATTTCAAAAATCAATAACAAGATAGAAAAATGATTAGCAATAACAAAGGAGACGTCTTTGATGAAAGGGACTGCAAAAAAGTACTGTGAACATAACTACAATTAAAATAATAACACAATGACCAACATTACCTTAAAAAAATTCCTGTTACTGAATTCATACACTGTAAACTAAAAAAAACGAAATAATAGTACTTTGTTGTGTCTCGTCACATCTTATTCTGTTATCTTTATCTTCCTTTTCCTAAACTATATTATCAGACCTAATTAGCAGCTAAATGCATACATTAGGGAAGTTTTATCATTATGCACATTAATACGTGCTGATATACCATCGACCGGACGAAATCTGTCGTATGTTTAAAAAGGTGTTTTCCTAATCATTTCACAATAAATATTAACAAATGCTAACATTTTTGTTCTTTTAAGTTTTAAAGCATATAGAAAAAAACTAAGATTGATTGGTTGGTTAAAGTGTTTAGAGCGTCAGTTCGGGAGAGCAGGTTCCAACCATGCTAAAGACTTATAAAAATAGTACTACCAGCTGCCCCAGCGGTCAGTATTAAGAGATTATTGTTAGGGCTGGTTGGCCTGGCGTCAGGATAATGTGATTGCGTGGGACATTATGCTATGTTTGCAGCATGATGCCACACTGCCGATATCGTAAGCTACAAACTACCACACTGCAGACATTGTAGCGATATGACTGATTTTGTTTTAAAAGCTGTGTAAAAATTAAAAATCACACACATAGACAGACAGACAGACACACACACACACACACACAAACGCACATTCACACACGCACAAATAAGATAATTTGTATGTTTCGACTCTGTTGACAGGCTCTCGTGGAACGTCTTTGACACTGGTCAAGAGATTAAACAGGTGTGTGCGTGAATTGCATTTTGAACGTAGTTTTAACAATATTTCAGTCATTTCATTATGTTGTCCGTAGAGTGGCAGTTGATAATCAAATCTAGCACTGGGGCATCATACCGTAGACAAATAGCATGATGTCCCACACAATGACATGATTCTAATACCGGGCCGACCAGTCCAAAACATTAACTACTAAATGCGGAGCGTCTAGCGAGTCATCTGTTAGTAACAAATTTTTTAATCAATCTTTGATATGAAGCAGCCGGGGTTCGAACCAGCGACGTTTGGCATCCGAGGCCAACGGAGTGATTATTATCAAACATATCTCATTGCGTGTGTAAATCCGATTCAAAATACATGTATTTAGTGTAAATTATCTAATTTTAGTTTAATCACGAAACGTTGGAAATATTGTTACAGTGAACACTTTAGTTTGCAAAGAATTATTATTCATTGGTTGTACCTTCTTCTTCTGCTTCTTGTATTATTATTATTATTATTATTATTATTATTATTTTAGGTACGATTTGATTCGACCTGGACACGATAATATCACAGGTACATATTCTTTCCGTGTTATTTATCCATTCAAAATAGACTTCTAATACAATTATTGTAGAAGACTTCTCTGACAAATAGAGATATTATTATCTGTTTTAGTAGCACAAGACGTAGTGATCAAGACGTAGACATAGTTGTAGTTGAAAGAAACTGAGAAAACACGTTGTAGAAAATGAACATTAATAACAGCATATAGGTAATATAGACTATGGGCGAAAAATACAAAGCCAAAAAAAAAAACACATCAGAAACGTGTTTTAGTAATGATAATATAATTGTAATGGCAGTGGTAAATAATTGAAACTTATTATTGTGATTCACCTTCATGCGCATTTTCTATAACATACTACAAACAGGTAAACATAAAGCTTTGTTTAAGAACAGCACTGCGTTTTATATGCATATAAAAGCTGCGTCATATATAATGAAATCTGACATTTAAAGCTAATGACCTATATAAAAAAAACCAAGGTAATATGATTAAACGTCCATAGTTTTTAATTATATTGGGTAATATTACATAACATAAACTATTCATATACACGTCATTTTGGTAGCCAGGTAATGAAAAAGAATATAAAATTTATCACCAAAGGACTTGCGACACTAAATGGAATATGTCAGGATCGTCGTGTATCTGTTGTGGAGGATAGTATGTACGTAGACACTGCACAGACTATGGCACATGAATTGGGACACAGGTAAGAATAATGTTCTCTTTTAGCAATATTTACACAAACAAAGGGTAAGGTTAAATGTCCGTGAACAGCTGCCACTTAAATAGCCACATACTGAAAACAGTATTGAAAACTATAATGCACTAATTGCGTACATATTATAGTCATTTCATTGTATGTGTTGTGAAGGGCTTAGAGCTTCTAAGGTTTTGGCACTAAACATATTGCTCCATATTTATAATAAATAATTTACATGAAAGTAATAATTATTGTTTTTTTACGAATATGGGTGAGCTAGAAGTATATACTGGAAAGTAATCAAACTATTGGATTTAAAGTTAACCCAATAGCTGGCGTGGAGTAAGATCTGTGATATTAATCTGTGATATCAATCTGAAGTCTTTTTAGCAGTTGTTGTTAATAAATGGTTTCTGTAATCTCTGAGGCTAAAGTAGTCATAACAATTTTATTAGTATCCATGTCTATAGAGGACCTAACAATTTCTAAAGTTGGAATTTTGTATACCAAGGTGTTTATGTATTGTCTTGGTACTTCTCCATATAGCGGAAAAGCCGTAATAAAATAGAATTCATTTTCAATGTTAAGGTTACAGTTCGAGAAGCGTTTTATCCCCAGCAAAAACGTATAAATATCACCAGATACCAAGGGAATGCTTTGGTAAAGAGTAGCAAGTAATGTGGCCATAAACTAGATATTAACGATCCTTTAATGCATATGGATCACATACAATAGTAATAAGCCAAATGGTTTAAAAAATGAGCTAAAGGGATCGTGTTTATTTGAAAATGCATGCATTACCAATTTCTGTTGTAGAATAATATGACTGCCTGGGTCAAATGCTTTTCTAAAATCAAACAGTAATACGCTGATAAGATTGTATATATTTCCCGTTAAGAAGAATTAGTAATGTATATTCAAACCGTCTGCGAGAATTGATATTTGATAAGATTTGCTGGAATGGGGACCATAGACATTGTATTGATTAAAGGGACATACGACTAAATACATGTAAGTTAACAAGATTTAAAGTTATAGGCAGAATTGAAATCGACATATAATTTTATTCATCGTTCTTGACCCTTTTGTGACGACGGGTTCACTTATGACGACCCCTACTGGTCAGATAAAGGCCTATTTGTAGCATTACATGTCGTAATAGAGGTAAGCGACTGCTTTGCAGCTGGATGGTACAAATGAAAGAAGGTATTGGTGTATATGTTTATTTCTTTTAGTGGCACTAATCTTTTACTCTTACAGTGGATGCTAATATGTACAATATCCATATCAATAGTTATGTCATAACGACACAATGGATGCTAATATGTACCATATCCATATCAATAGTTATGTCATAACGACACAATTGATGCTAATATGTACAATATCTATATCAATAGTTATGTCATAACGACACAATTGATGCTAATATGTACAATATCCATATCAATAGTTATGTCATAACGACACAATTGATGCTAATATGTACAATATCTATATCAAAAGTTATGTCATAACGACACAATGGATGCTAATATGTACAATATCCATATCAAAAGTTATGTCATAACGACACAATGGATGCTAATATGTACAATATCCATATCAAAAGTTATGTCATAACGACACAATGGATGCTAATATGTACAATATTCATATCAAAAGTTATGTCATAACGACACAATTGATGCTAATATGTACCATATCCATATCAATAGTTATGTCATAACGACACAATTGATGCTAATATGTACAATATCTATATCAATAGTTATGTCATAACGACACAATTGATGCTAATATGTACAATATCCATATCAATAGTTATGTCATAACGACACAATGGATGCTAATATGTACAATATCTATATCAATAGTTATGTCATAACGACACAATTGATGCTAATATGTACAATATCTATATCAAAAGTTATGTCATAACGACACAATGGATGCTAATATGTACAATATCCATATCAAAAGTTATGTCATAACGACACAATGGATGCTAATATGTACAATATCCATATCAATAGTTATGTCATAACGACACAATTCCACATCTGGGCATGACTCGTATGTAAAACATAATAACGGTCTTAATACAATACAGGTATATAAAAACCCCGTTTAAACTTAATATATAGTTACGTTGTGACTGTATCAGTTGTGTATAGGGATTATGACCTAAATTGATCAAACGACGAACCAGATATTTGTCCCAATATGAATAAAGCAGTTATCCTAAGTTAATTAAGGGCACCCGCTTTTTAAAAAAATAAAATGTGCTTCGACAAGGTTTCTTTGGTAAAAATAGTGTTTGTTTTGAATCAAATTAAGTTTGTCAAATGTAACGGCAGGTAAATTAGCATGAGAAAAAAATTAATCCTATCTACATTTACCTGAATTTTATTGGAATGTTCTGGAAGAAATAAAGTATGAATGTATAATTGTTTTCGTATTTAATGAACACATTGTTCTACATTTGAATCGGACCACATTCATTCGAACACGCACATAAACAAACACATCATCCAGAACGAAGCGCACATCAATACAAATTATCACAGTATGATATAGGAATATATCAGCATCACATTAAATACTCGGGTAGGTTTTTTAAAAAAAATGCAGCTCTTAAAACTGCATTATTAAAATGTTTAGCAAACACAAAATGCGCCATTAAATGAATAGTATTTAGTATGCATGTAATTTGATTACAAGCAGTCATCTTCGTGCAATTTGAAATTGATCAAGTATTTCCTACAACTTTGAAACCATCATTGGTCATGGGGCTCGGAAACAATCCAAAATATGCTCGAATTCTTAAATATTTCACCTCCGATGCATGGTAACTAGAACATTCATCCTAACTCAGTTAATCTCCAGACTGCATACTCGTACTGACCAGGACGTGTGCTTGAAAGTGACTGGACACTCACGATTGATATTGCATTACATCAAGGAGTTAGCGCATGCCGATCAGAAATATATATATATATATATATATATATATATATATATATATATATATATATATATAGATATGTATATATATATATATATATATATATATATATATATATGTATATATATATATATATATATATATATATATATATATATATATAGATATATAGATATATATATATATATATATATATATATATATATATATATATATATATATATATATAGATATATATATATATATATATATATATATATATATATATATATATATATATATATAGATATATATATATATATATATATATATATATATATATATATCGGATAAAGTAACAAATCTTCTTGTTCATTAGCTAAAACGTGAAAGTTTAGAATTTGTGTTTTTGAGCTTTACACTTAGACTAAAGTTTGAAGGAGAATGCAAACTAATTCAGAGAGAGAGAGAGAGAGAGAGAGAGAGAGAGAGAGAGAGAGAGAGAGAGAGTCTTGCGCATGTACGAATCAGTTTCAGTTGGTGAAACCTAAGGATTAGTATTTAATATATGAACATATGTTAGCAACACATTTTGCAAAGGTTTTTATCAAATATAGCCTTGGAGCCAAACACGATGGGGATGGAAACAACTGCACAGCAGCATCCAATAACATGATGACACCTAAAGTGAACCAATCACTGACACTGAGAGAATGGATCTTTTCTATCTGCTCTGCTGGGCATATTATAGCAAATATACGACGGCTGAATGGGTATGTCTCGCATTTTACATTAAACAGGCAGTATTTTGAAAGCACACTTCAACAATATTCGTAATAAATAGCACCATAACACACACAAACACACACACACACACACACACACACACACACACACACACACATATATATATATATATATATATATATATATATATATATATATATATATATATATATATATATATATATATTTACGTGTATTTGATTTGGGTCATTTAATTTTTTTTATTGCTTGTTAGACAGATTCAAATTTGACATTTTAAGTTTAAGATTCATTCATTGGGAGATATTATTTTTAGAAAGTGGGATGACATGTACTCTTAAGAATAAACACCAGGTGTTGACCTCATTTCTGACCTGGCTTCAGAGTTGTAAACAAGCTTTTAAAATGATTGGTGGATTCCAAGGACATTATGGAGCTTTGTTATGAACATCTTTCTATTTTTAGTTGGGTCATACGGTGTGTACGTGATTTTTTTAACGTAAAAATTTGTTCTAAAAGATTCTAGAAGATCGTATGACCTTTTTCTTGTTTACGTAAAGACAGGTATATAAATTTTGATTTTTTAGAGAACCATTGAGTAGAACTTGGGCTGTTAGAATATTAAGCTGTGTTGTTTTGAGTTTTTTCAAATTATCTTATATTGTAAATTATTTCAATTCGTTTGGATCAAGAGGATATATTTTGTTATTTACCTGGAAAAGAATATTCCTGATATAATTTTGTTACTACGAACTGACTTCATCAAGTGACATCGTCTTCCATCTTGGATACTTCACTACGATTCGATCTTGGAATTATTTGGACATTTTATTTCCAGGGCTTTTGCAACTTTTCCAGCGGATTATATTTTGAATTCATTTTGGAATTGATTCTTAAAACCGTAAGTTTATTTTTCTTTTCTGGAAAATATTTGTGTTTAATAAATTGTTTATTAAGTTTTGACAAGCTTGTTATTCTCACTCTTTCTAAGTTACTGTTCGTTCCAGCCTAATCACGTAAATAAATATATATATATATATATATATATATATATATTGTTACGTGCTTAGGCTCGAATAAACAGTAACTTAAAAAGAATGAGAATAACAAGCTTGTGCAAACTTAATAAACAATTTATTGAGAACAAATATTTTCCAGAAAAGAAAAATAAACTTACGGTTTTAAGAATCAATTACAAACTTAATCCAAAAAAAATTCAAAATATTATCCACTAGAGAAATTGCAAAAGTCCTAGTAATAAAATGTCCAAATAATTCCAAGTTTGAATCTTAGTGAAGTATCCAACATGTCAAGTGATGAAGTCAGTTTTTGGTAATTAAATTTTATGAGCACAATTCTTTTCCAGATAAATAACAAAATAAGTCTTCTTAATCCAAACGAATTGAAATAATTTCCAATACAAGATAATTTAAAATGACTCAAAACGACACAACTTAATATTCTAAAAGCCCAATTTCTACTAAATAGTTCGCTCCAAAGCATAATTTATATAGCTGTTTTTTCGTAAACAAGAAAGTGGTCACATGATCTTCTAGAATCTTTAGAACTTATTTACGTTAAAAAAATCACGTACACACCATATGACCCAACTAAAAATATAAAGATGTTTATAACAAAGCTCCATAATGTCCTTGCAATCAGCCAATCATTTTGAAAGCTAGTTTACAACTCTTAAGCCAGGTCAGAAATGAGGTCAACACCTGGTGTTTCTTCTTAAGAGTACACGTCATCCCATTTTCCAAAAATAATATCTCCCAATGAACGAATCCCAGACCCAATATGTCAAACTCGAATCTGACATACAATAAAAATAAATGATTTAAATCAAATATACGGAACAATATATATATATATATATATATATATATATATATATATATATATATATATATATATATATATATATATATATATATATATATATATATATATAGTGAGGTTTCCAATTTCTAATAAACAGTGAACCTTAAAGTTGTATGTGCCTAGCTTAAATATCCTATCATATTTTGACCAGGGGAGTATTTGGAAAGTATTATCTATCTATCTATCTATCTATCTATCTATCTATCTATCTATCTATCTATCTATCTGTCTGTCTGTCTGTCTATCTATCTATCTATCTATCTATCTATCTATCTATCTATCTATATATATATAAATGCGTGTATGCAATTAACAAGATCAGTTCGTGTCTGTATTAAACGTATATTAATTAGTGCATATGCACTATTACGTATACCTCTGATAGACAGCAGTAAAATGTGTTGTAAATTGTTCAAAAGATTGACGATTATTTTATGCAATCATATTCTCTGCAATATGGATACATTTAATTGGTAGCCTTCACTATATCATTTGGTTTGTAAACCTGCAACAAAATCCTCAAACTTGTCACTTTCAGTAAATGTCTCCTATCGATAAATGTGATGCACGTTTCTCCATCGGAAATTGAAGAATGCCATTGTTTCAATTGTGACGTTACTATTTCATTATTCTCCTTGTGTAAGTTCGTTTGTGATGATGAGATATAAACTAATTGATAGAAGGATCGAGTGAAATATAGATAATTATGCATATAAATACTGATAATAATATAAAAATGTTATTAAGCATTATGTATATGTTGAAAGTCATATATATTATAATATTTAAATGATTTCATACTTGTTATATCTTTAGAAACATGAACAATTGTATGACAGTAATCAATAACCACCATCCAGATCAGCTGTTGACAGAATACACGAAATTATTTTTTGGAGACCTATACAGTGCTGACGATCAATGTAGAATGGCTTATGGACCGGGATCCTACGTGTGCCGAGTGAGTAATCTGTCAGTACAATATTGGACGTGTTGTGCGTCTAAATTAATGGGTGTACAGTAAGTACACATTCAGTATAGTACTGGAAGTGTTGCACATGCAAACGTATGTGTGCTGAGTAAGAAAACGTTCATCGCAGTACTGAAAGTGTTGTATTTTCAAATGTACGTGTGCCGAGTAAGTAAACTTTTCAATATTCGCATTGTTGTAAGTTCAAATGTACGTGCGCTGCGTGAGTAACATTTTCAATACAGTACCGGAAGTTTTCGATGACCAAATCATATTTTATCTGTGGTATACCAAAACTGTGGTAGCTTAGTATAGAGTGGGGCTATGGGGTTGACGCCTCACCCAGGCCAACCTTGGTAAGCTGCTTTTTTCGGAAAGTCAATTGGATCTCATTCGTTTGGCGGTATACAGTCTTCAATGGGCTCAAAGTGACATTAAGCTCGACCATCAATGTTCATAAGAGAATACAAATAAGAAATCACTCGAGTCTCTATATAAATGTTGTTTTATGTATTGAAGATTCAAGTCTACTACTTTATTATACCTAATAATATCATATACATAAGAGCATCACATACAATTTTAATTCATGCAGTGATGATTATCGAAATCAATATCCTAAAGACGAGCCATGACGATATATGATATGCAGAATTACGTGTATTCTTTTTAGAGTGATAATATCTCTTTTACATTTTGAACCACTTATAATGTAGGACAAAGCAAATCTTTCTTATTGTTGCATGCGTTCATACATACAAACTAACATGTGCAAGTAAACAAAGTTGAAATTACCTTGCTTTCTGTAAGTCACTTTAAATGCGCAGTATACTACTCTTTAGAACACGTACATGTATTCATAGGTATTGAAGCTTTAGCTTAGAGTACATGTGTTGCAATCATGCTACACGTATTGTACTTTGCGCAGTAGTGTGTGCGTGTGATTTGGATTTTTATAATAACTTTAACAATGTTTCAGTAAATCGCTACGATTTCGGCAGTATGGCAGTTTATTGTGTTTTAAATATCTAGTACTGGGGAATAGTACCCCAGACATGTAACATGATGTCCCCACCCATTCACATAATCCTGACACCAGGCCGATTAGTCCTTATACTAAACTCATAATGCTGAGCGCCAAGCGATTCAGCTGTTAGTACCATTTTTGTAAATCTTTGGTATGACTCGGCCGGGGATCGAACCCACAACCTGCCGCATCCTAAGCGGACTATCTGACCACTAAGCCACCGGAGCGGTTGCGCAGTAGTATAACTCATCCTTTGATCATGCATTCCCTTAAATCCATTTCAAAGCCGATTTGTCCAGTCCCAAGGGTTACTTTAAAGAATTTTCCAGCACATGTCGTGATGGATATATACTTTAAATGTGAACCTATTTGTAAGAGAACCATTCTGATCAGATTTGCTGTCTTTACCTACACTACTGATAGAAATGTGTATGATAAATATTTATTTGTGTATTGAATCTTGCGACGATATTTTGTGATGTTAATACTACTGCTACTACTAACTAACTAACTAATCGTATTGTTTATAATAATAATAATAATAAAAATAATAATAATAATAATAATAATATCAATATTAATAATACTACTAATAATATCAATAATAATAATAATATTAATAATAATAACATCAATACTAATACTATTAATAATAATAATAATAACAATAATAATAATAAACACTAATAATAATAATACTTTCAATAGTAATACTTATACTAATACTTCTACTACTAATAATAATACCAATACTGCTAATGATAAGAAAAAATGAGAAATTAATAAGAGTTAAGAATCTTTCTTCTGAAATGTGTTACACTGGATATATCCTGATATATTCTGATTTATACGTAACTTTCTGAACTAGTCGGACTAATTTAGAAGAGACTGTATTCTTTCTGTGTCATCTTACACAGAAACATATCATCAGCATATAATAACAACACAGATCGTATACGTATAATTTAACGACTCTTTTCTTGTTTTGTCATCCGTATACTAGATTATTAACGAAACGAGTCAGTGATATATTATTATTTTGCCAAAGACATGATATGTACCTTAGGTTAATCGATTAACGAGTGTCCAGTTTAAACAGCTTGGATTACACTTATTTTGTTCATCACTTAGGTAGGTGTTGTGTACTTTGTAGTTGCGAAAATGAGTGGAAAGAAATGAATGAACAAATGACAATACAAAAAGTGAGATTATAACAAAATTATCGTTCCAAATAGAGCGAGCCATTCCAGCAGCGATGGCCAATAATTTTTTAACAATAGGTACCCATAAATAAATATTTTGACATTATAATAAATGTATAACATGTTTGTATATCGAATGTAAACGCGGATATATACCGATCTCGTAAAGCTTGATTTCGTGCCTCTTAAGGTCAAGGATATATGAAACTGTAAGAGCATGAGATGCATGTAATAATAATTAAAAGACAATGATGCCTTAGATCTGGACTATTAAATAGGTCACGTGTCAATGATAGATTACATGTATATTCGAATGTTCTTTGTTGTTCGAAGAGTATGATCTTCTTTGTACATGTCAGCGAAGGTCTCCACTCTTTCATGTTTTTCAGAGTCTTTATAATTCAACATATCCATATAGTGGAATGTGCAAGCGTTTTGAGTGCCACGATCCCCAGAATAATACATGCTATCAGCTAAATGCTGGCGATCATACACCATGCGGCAATCACAAGGTACAAATATGTTTCCTTTCATCCTACTCCCTCTAGAATTATCTGTAAAATATAACACGTACTTTCACTCTAAAATGTAACACGTATTTCCACTTTAAATTTTAACACGTATTTTCACTGTAAATGTAACACGTAATTCCACTGTAAACTGCAGGAAACCAGAACTTATGTTTCAGAATGAATGAATGAATGAACAAATGAATGAATGAACGAACGAATGAATGAAGGCATGCATGCATGCATGAATGAATGAATGAATGAATGAATGAATGAATGAATGAATGAATGAATAAATTCATATACAAGAGCATAGAAATGAATGTTGCTAGTTTATATTGACTATAAATAATTTCCAGAAGTAACAATATCCATTGTAACTATGCCATTTTGATTTGTCTGTTTAAAATCATACTCAATGTCAACGTTTTACGTTCCATTTTGAACGCTCAAGTTTCATTTTTTTACAGTGGTTTGTGCTCAAGTTTCATTTGTTTCTGTGGTGTAGGCTTAAGATTCATATCTTTTACAGTGGTGTATACTCGGAGAGTGCGTATCCGATCCTCATGCACGTGCAGCTATCGGTAACTAATGTAAACCCTAAATGGAATTATAACTTATCTAGCCATAGGGCTATAACTAAAGATATTTCTGTGCTTGGTCATGATAAATTCTCAAAGTATTTAGTTTCAGATGACACACGCGTACACGCACACACTCAACTACACATGCACACATGACAACATGCATACAATGATACATGCATACAAAGATACATACATACATACATACATACATACATACATACATACATACATACACACACACACACGCACACACACACACACACATTATATATATATATATATATATATATATATATATATATATATATATATATATATATATATATATATATATATATATATATATATATATATATATATATATATATATATGTATCATACGGTTGTCTTGTCGTAGCGATTCCATACTATTCTTCTTTGTGTATCGGGATCCGCAGCGGAATATTCATATTTTATAAATTATGTATCTTTTCTTACGTACACTACGAATTGTTAGGATTTGCTATAGTAATCCATTTAAACATACATAGTTTCACCGTTGATACAGGTTTGTTGACCTATGTTTTAGATACGAAAAAGAGGATGGTATATATTTTTTTCTTTATTTGTATTATTGAAGTAGCAATATATTTGTGGGGACTTTATTAAACGATTGACCATTCCTTATAACTGCATTAAATATCATTTATCCCAAATTCATAAATGACACTTTTATAAAATACATTTGCGTCACTCAAAACATTTATATTGGAAATTATCGGCAAAGTTTCAACTGGTTTGCTTTCATATAGATTTGACAAATACAAATACGCAGTTAGAAATCCGGTGGCCTAAGTGGATAGGCCGGATGCAGGAGGTCGTGGATTCGATTCCTGGCCGAATCATTCCAAAGACGTATGAAACTAGTACTAAGATCTGCCTCGCTTGGTGTTCAGCATTTAGAGGTTAGAGTTAGGACTGGTCAGCCAGGTGTCACGATAATGTGACTGGGTGGGACATCATGCTACCTGTCAACGGTATGATACCCCAAGGCTAGACATCACTATATACATTGCCATTCTGCAGACAACGTAGCGATATGACTGAATGTTTGTAAAGCTACGTTACAATACCAATTCACACACACATTACACACAAATGTGAGAGAAGTCCTCTTGGTAGCAGAAAAACAACAATAAAACAAACAAAAAGCAGCGAGCTTTACCAGAAAGTGTATAAATCATGGTTTTGATTTAACATTCATCTCATTATTATTATTATTATTATTATTATTATTATTATTATTATTATTATAGATACGTGTCCACTGGGAGAGAGGTCAGAATATCGTTACAATGGTCATAGCTGTACAGAGTTGATGAAAATCAGCCCACAGGAATGTTACGATCCCTCAGTTCAAAGTCAATGCTGTGAATCGTGTCATAACTACCATAGTAAGTTTACATCATGATATATTATTATACTTGTGATAATATTACTGATGTTAATTTTTCTGCAATAACAGCATTGTAATATTTTAAATTGAAACTGAAGTCTATGGTTTGCATTTATTATATTGTCAAACTTTCAAATTTAACTGCAGACCAAATGTGTAGAATACATTGGATTGACTTACTATAATTTAGGATCAAACTAGCAGAGATTTAAATGAAATAGTTTGTTATGCATGTTCAAGACCCTCACTCTTAAAAATAAAACAATCACGAAACGAAAACAAAAGAAAGTAAAGAAAATTGGAACTAAAACATTTTTTTATAGGAACTATTGACACAGTGACATTGAAGTATAGGTCCAGTTTTGTAAATTGTTACTTTCGAAATTTCGTGGAAACTTATGTTTGCATATATCTATCACACACATGATGGTGATACATTCACATACAAATGATCACGAAAAGGAACAGGAATTTATGCACCCTAGCAGTAGAATCTGAGGACAAGACTTGCTTTGGTAGTAAAACGCCAGGAATGATGAGTTTTTAGTTTACCTAGGACTAGAATCTGAAGGCAAGACTACTGTTGTTTTAGTAAAACGACAGGAATGATGAGATTCCTTTTTACTTAAAAATATAATCTGAGGTCAAGACTGTTGTTTGTTTAGTAAACCGCCAGGAATGATGAATTTCTAGTTTACCTAGCAGTAGAATCCGAGGCCAAGACTGCTCTTTGTTTTAGATACACGACAGGAATAATGAGTTTTTAGTATACTTGCTATGCTTATTGACTTGATGCCACATATCATTTGTAAATCTATGTCTAATTTTAATTTCAGATAGCCATGTAGCCCTAGCTAAACACCCGGACGTACAATGTGCTGTAGAGTTTGGGTCAGCATCAAAATTCTGCTGGGTAATTGATCTCATTTTGCATTGTATATGATCCCGTACAAACTCCTCCTCCTCCTCTTCATCATCATCATCATCATCATCATCATCATCATCATCATCATCAGTCCCTTGACCTAGTGTAGTCATTTGAGGCACTGTGTTGCTGAACATCTGGCAAGTTACCTCCACTTTTCTCGACCATGAGCCAATGCCTGAGTCAACGCAAGACCTTTTCGGGTCCATTATATGATGTTGCCAGTCCACTTTGTTCTCTGTATACCTATCCTTCTGCCACCCTGGAAGCTGCCCTACAGTACTGTTGTGGATAGACTGTTGGCTCTATTGACAAGGCAATACCATTTCAGCTTTCTCTTTTTGACAGTGGTGAGGAGGTCTTCGTTATGGCATACTTTGTGCACGTCCTCATTTGTGTTGTGGTCCATATACAAAATGCAAAGGATGGGTCTGTAGCATCTCATTTCACATGCCTGGATTCTTCGTTGTATGTTTGCTGTCAAGATACAGACCTCACATGAATACAAACAGAGTGAGATGACTATTGCTCTCAATAGTCTGATTTTAGTTTTCATACTTATATTTTGTCTCTACAGAAGGGTCTTAGCTTTGATATAGCTGCAGTTGTGCTGCTCGTGATAAAATGTCTGCTCTTGATTCCTCTTCAGTGAATACGCAAACAAGATATTTGAACCAGCCCACTGTTTACAGTTCTTGTCCTCTGACTTTAATCTTGGCTGAGATTTGTTTGCCACTATTTGTCATAAGCTTTGTCTTCTCAACTCTTATCTTCTTATCTTCATGTTAAATCTGTAAGATGTTTCATCCAGGTTCTTCACTAAAATGTCAGGCTCGTATTCACTGCCTGCCAACTGATCAATGGCGTCTGCAAAGTGTTGGTTGGTTATGTCACGCAATCCAATGATGACTGTCCCACAGTGGCTTTCCAGGG
Source organism: Unio delphinus (assembly GCA_029339505.1). Classification (NCBI taxonomy): domain Eukaryota; kingdom Metazoa; phylum Mollusca; class Bivalvia; order Unionida; family Unionidae; genus Unio; species Unio delphinus. The sequence continues at coordinate 24,315,907 of JAQISU010000055.1, forward strand.
CTTCAACATAATGCGCTCTAAGTAGATGTTGAAAAGCGTGGGTGACATGATTACTTTTCTCATAGAGCAATGATATTGAATATTTATGTTGTGGTCCTTCCTCTCCGAAAGTCTGTCTGTTCTTGTGGTTTTAGTCTGTTGAAGATGATCTTCAGCATCACCTTACTAACATGCGTGATCAAACTGATAGTTCTGTAATTTTGGCACAGCTGGAGATTGCCTTTTAGGGGAGTGATATAATTAGTGACTGGGTGCACTGTATTGGCCATTCCCTTGTCTGCCAGATCTTGTTGCAGATTATTGTTAGTAGCTCTATCACTAATCCCCCCCCCATTCTTGATACGTTCATCTGCGATGTTGTCTACTTCAGCTGCTTTTCCATTCGTCAGTGCTCTTATTGCTGATTATTTCACCTCTTTTAAGAGAATGGGGAAATCATCATCATTTGTGGAGTTTTGAACATCAAGCACCTCTGGGTCTCCTGTCGACGGATCGTTGTACAGTTCGTTAGAATATTGAGTCAATTTTTTTGCAATGTCACTTGCTTCTGTGAGGCATTTTCCATTTTCTCTTTGAATAGTACTGACTCTTGGTTGCTTCTGCCTCGTGAGCTCTTTCACAATTTGTAATGCTTCTTTGCTGTTATTCGTTATCAGACTACTCTCTATTTATGTGAACTTTTCCCCAATTCAATCTAATTTTTCTTTCTTCAATTTTTACCTATATTCCGTTTTATTGCTAGATACTCCATTGCCCTTTTTGGGTATCTGGTGTTTTTGATGTCTTTTCGGGCATCACACAAATTCAAAATCGCTTCCGTAACGCAAAAGATTTTCTTTGGGTGATTTAGGCCAATGATGTCCTTTGCAGCTGTTGTCTTGACTAAGTTGAAAGTGTCTGTCATCACTTTAACACCAACATCAATCACAAGGAGTGGAGCATATTTCCCTTCAATTATGGCGTGGAATGACTTGTAGATGTTAGGGTCCTTCAGATAGCTGTTCAAGGTTTAATTTACGCCTGATTTTCTTTGGCTTATTGAACTTCAATACTTATGATCATCTCGGTCTTTTAGAGCATCTTTGCCAACTGTGGCATTCCAGTCTCCGTGCATGATGAGGATGCCTTTTTTACTTACCATGTTTAGAATACCCTCGATTGTTTTGTAACACTCCTCTGTTTTTTCATCATCATGATCAGTACTTGGAGCACAGACTTGGATAATTTTGATGTTAAAGGGAGATGATTTCAGACGAATGGAGATGACTCTGCTAGACCATAATCGCCTCGAATTAAATTAAATTATATAATAACGAGTTAACCTAAAGTAACCTAAAGTAACTAGATAATTGTTACTTACCAAACGTCGAACATTTGTTTAGTCACATTTATAGCATCAATCGCTTTTACCTTTGTTCTAATTAAAAATTGGTTGTATTTACAGTCTCAGACTTTATTGTATCTTTCAGCTGGCACTAGCGTTGGGGAATCAAAAGTAAATAAAGAAAGTGATTCATCACGATTTAACGAATTATTCAAATTCAAATGATCCAGCGGTTTAGAATTTATAGACATTTATCCAACACAAGATAAAATTTCAAGATGAAAGTGTCTATTAAATGTTTGATAAGACAACATTAGGGCCTATCTGAAGAATATTATTTAACTTTAGGTCAGTGATACTTACTGTCAATATGTCTATGCATCTATCTGTTTTATTAATCAGACTATCCTATCTTCCTAGGGAGTACGTTTGTACAACAAAACATTTAATGAAATATGCAGTAGCCTTTTTTGTGACGATCTCAAAAATGCAGGCCTGTGTGAAGGTATAATAGCAGCAGATGGCACGCCCTGTGGACATGGAAAGGTATTCAATTGATTTACTAAACGTTCCATCACGTGATTCAAAATGACATAAATTCTGCACAGTTTCATCAGCTTTGACCAAAGTTAGTACTACCAGCTACCACAGTACGTTTGCTTTTCTTCGACAGCAAATGTGCAATGTTCAGAATTAAACGATTTGACATAGTTTTTGTATTAATTGTTCTAAAACATACTATTGTATCATAGTTCAAACATTTCAAAGATGTTGTAATAGATTTTGCGAACTTTTTAAAATAAATACCAAGACAGACATTCGAAAAATTAACGCAGAGATGTTTCTCAGTATGTTGATAAACACATGGACAAGGCATTATTGCACGAAAGATGAGGTAAACATACTTAGGTATCACAAGAGATCTTTTGTTGCCATTGATACCCAATATTGTTTAGCGGAGCTATACTCCTAATAAGCGAATTCTATCTGTTTTGCATTTGAAAAACAAGCCGTATTTATTTTGCATCTGAACCGAATACAGCGTGTCTCTTAAACCTCATCATATATTGGAGATATAACGTTTGTTTCAGCACCATAAACCGTATAAATCATGTTTCCATTTAACGTAATTTTTGCATAAAGCTTACGAGTTGATGAAATCTCACACGCTATATGATGTCATGTACTATATTGGCATTGTCATCCACCCATTTCTTCTACAATAACGCAGTCCTCTACAGCCACTAAACACACTAGGACACACCTAGAATTCGCCTGCTTAAGTAAGATTTTAAATAGTATTTTATTCAACGATATTCAAGACGTGAATGGTGCTGAATCATTTATATATTTATGTTTATTATTGTGTTTAAACCAGTCTGTTCAATACAATTTTCATTTACTTTATAAGGAGAAGTTAAAATACATTATTGGAGCTCTTTTTCTAGATCCGCCTCTCTTTTGCACTACCTCACTGGATGGTTAGCCCAGACAAAATAAGCGTCGATATGAAGGCCATCTGTCTCATATTTATGTTTATAGTTTGTCATGTGTATATCCATATTATACATATTTTTAATTTATTGATATACACTACCAAATATCATGGAACTAACCCGTCATAAACGTATGTTGCTAAGTCTATACATGCCACTGCTAACTCCGGTTAGATACAGTTATCCAGGGTCATGTCTTTTTAAACAGAGAGGAGCTGACTCATGATAATTTTAATTCGTCTGCAAGCTAATTACCGGTATGTACTGAAGAGTAGTCATTTAACAACTGATTTGAACTTGAGAATCTAATTTGAAAACAGTTATCTTACATGTTTCATGCAGTGGTGTTTTGAAGGTCAATGTGTCGCATCATCCTTGGCTGCAAATGTACCAGGTTAGTATACTTGTTAATATTCCATATCATTATCTTTTGATAATTATTGTCAGCATTACACAAAAGATACTGGTTTATGTAAGTACGTTCGTTACTTGAAGCCAAAGGACACGAGGTATAATGCAGCATATGCCGTTTTATTCGCCCATTTTACATTCGTGACTAAATTGTTTATTTATACAGTTTACACATTAATTTCATTGAAACAACATTTTTCTATTTAATTAGAATGACATGTAGGTTTTGAATCCATACCTTTAAATTTCTTTTTTCTTATTTGTGAGGTAAGGGATGTGCAAAATAGCTGTCTGCTATATTGGTTTACCGTAACCGGTATAGTTTAATTGTTAACTGACAATCATGGCAGAGATAACGTTTAAGAATGAACATTTTATCCGTGCACATTAGTTTAAAGTCTGCTTATTACTGCATAACAAGGCCTGGTGATCACAGAAATGGTGCCAAACGTGAGAAATTGGTGTTTGAGAATTTGTTTCATTGTTGTCAATTTGTTATTTCTACCGAACTCCGAACGCCATTGTGTTCAATCCACCGAAAATACAGGTTCAGGAATATAAATATCCAGTATTAGTTGCTATTTTGTCAAACAAGAGAAGGGATACAATTGTTTTTTTAAAAATAGGATATTATTGTCTGGCGAAAATGTATTCGTTTCGTAGCACAATATATATGTTTGTTTAGACTACGAAAATATGCTAACGTATCATTTTGCAGAGGATTGTTTATATGGTGATGCCATTGGGGTCGTAGACAAAGGTCGAACTTGTGCTGACATCATCCGTGACGTTCCCAGTTATTGTACGGATGGATATTATAGGAGGGTTTGTTGCACGTCATGTGCAAAAATAGCTACAAATATTCCAGGTATGTATGTACATATGTATGCATGCGTAAATAGCCCCGAAGTCTTTAGGTTGGCAAACAGGACTAAATAATTATGTTTTCTTTTTGAGATTTAGTTATGCCAGTGAGAGCTTGTTAATATTAAATATATTTAATCACGATGTACGTCATGGAACTTTGCAAGAGTGAGCGTTTATCTATAATTCCTTTACTACAAACTGTGCCATATTTAAAACAATAATTTAATCTGACGAACATTTTAATATTTGTAGCACAGCTTCAAATATCCAAGTCTCCAATCCTTTGCGAATTTGGTACGTTAATGTATTTATATTTCTGGCTTGAAACAAACTTTGTTCTGCGAGCTTCGTTTGATCGAGTGTTATATCTTGTATGTCAAAACCAACCTCAGTGTTCATATCAGGATGTGTTTTGGATTGGTTGAAAAACTGAATCTTACATACTTTTACTAATCATTTCTTTAGTGTTTTGATTTGTTTCCACATTAAGAATGAGATATTTGTATCAAAGACCTGAAATATATTGACTAATGCATGCATTAAACAATAACGTGATCATGAGACGGGTAACAGCAAACTTAAGGGTAAAATACTACTACTACTTACTACTACTACTACTACTACTACTACAAATAATAATTCTTACTATTACTACTACTTCAATTACTACCACTGACTATTACTACTACTTACTACTACTACTACATCTACTGCTACTACTACTACTACTACTACAATCAGGACTAATACTACTTACTACCACTACTACTTATTACTACTAATGCTCCTTACTACTACTACTACTACTACTACTACTACTACTACTACTACTACTACTTACTACTACTACTACTTCCAATTACTACTATTTACTACTACTAATACAACTACTACTACTACTAAAACAATCACTACAATTTTTACTTACTACTACTACTAACTAATACTAATACTACCTCTTACTACTACCACTTTACTACTACTACTACTACTAATAATAGTAATACCAGAACTACTATAACGACTACTGCAATTACTACTTACTACTACAACTGCTAATAAAACAACAACAACTACTACTACTACTATTACTACTACTTACTACTACCATTTTATAATACTACAACTACTACTACTAATACTACAACTACGAACACCACTTACTACTAATACTACTAGGACTAAAACTACTCACTACTTACTACTACTACTAAAACTACTACTATTTACTACTACTACTACAACTTACTACTACTAATTACTACTGCTACCAATACTAATACCTCTGCTACTAATAATATACTACAACTACTACTACTTGCTGCTACTACTACAACAACTAATGATATTACTACCACTACTGCTATTACTACTTCAACTATTATTTCTATTACTACGAGTAATACTACTTACTACTTACTAGAACTACTACAACAACTACTACTACTACTACAATTACTACTACTACTCTCTTTTTTCACTACAAATTACATCTACTACTACTAATACATCTACTACCACTAAAAATAATAATACGACTACTACTACTACTTACTACTAATACTTTCTACTACTACTTACTACTGATACTTTCTACTTCTACTTACTTCTTCTACTACTACTATTACTACTACTACTTATTCTTTTACTACAACAACAACTACTACTACTTATTAATACTACTTACTACTACTACTTTCTAGTTACTACTACTTACTACTACTACTAGTACTAATGCTACAACAACAACTACTACAACTACTGCTTTCTGCTACTACTACTACAGCCACAAATACCACTTATTATTACTACTTATTACTGTTAGTACTACTAATACTACTTCTACTAATACAAATACTACTACAACTACTACTACAATAACTACTACTAATACTTACTACTACTACTACAATGCTATTGAGGACTTTGTATTGCGCCTAATCTTTCGAAGCTCTAAGCGCTTTACACCATCAATAATGATATGACTAAACTAGAGAACAACAGATGCCAAAAGCAATGAAACTGGAAAACAGAAAAACATGCTGAAAACATATAAGATACAAAACATGATTAGGTCGCTAAGTTTGTCCCTGCAGTCAAAACAGGTGAGTCTTAAGAACACTCTTAAAAAGACCACTGTGTCTTTGTGTCTAATTTCAATGGGCAATTCGTTCCTCGTCGCCGGCTCTGGTGTGCAAACGAACGTTGTCCATATGACTTTGTTTTAACCTTGGGGACAATAAGTATACGATTATCAGAAGAAGAGCGTAAGGATCTAGCTGGTGTTTACACATGGGTGAGGCTGGATAGGTATGCTGGACTGGAGTCTGTCATTAAAACATAGCACAGAGAACAATTTTGTGTTTAATTCTGTATCGAATTGATAGCCAATGTAATGTAGAGCACAGAGAAGTGGTGAGGTGTGCTCTGATCGAGGTACTCTAAAGATGATCCATGCAGCTGTGTTTTGAAATTTTTGAAGTTTCTAGGGTAAATATTGTGACGAACTAGATAGAATTGAGTTACAATAATCCAGTCTTGAAAGTACTAGCGAACACACAAGTGTTTTAGTGGCATCAACTGAAAGATATTTACGAATGGAACTGATGCGTTTCAATTCAAGATATGCAGCCTTGCATATGTTCATGACATGTTGGTGCAATGTGAGAGTACTGTCTAGAGTAACGTCTAGGTTTCGTAATGACAGTGAGAATTTAATGTTGGTGTTGCTGATACTTATTGTCTGAGGTAAAGGATGTGAATGAGAAAGTCTTTGTGTTCTGATCAGAATAGCCTCAGTTTTATCATCATTAATCTGTAGCTTGTTACATGTCATCCATGATTTCATATCAGAAATGCACTTCTCTACTCCATGGATAGTAGCATCAACTTCAGTTGGGTGGCTAGACTTGCATATTTGGGTGTCATCAGCATACAATTGGTGCAACACTGGGTGATGATCTATGACACTTGAGAGCGGCTTAGTATACAGAATGAAGAGACCACGTCCAAGAAAAGATCCCTGTGGAACACCACAACATACGTCAACTGGGCTGGAGTCTATTCCATTTGCAGATATAATTTGTGTCCTGTTGACTAAGTAGGACTTGAACCACTGTAAGGCTATATTCTGAATGCCAAATACATGCTGAAGACGATGAAGTAATATATCATGGTCTATTGTGTCAAATGCTGCAGATATATAAAGGAGAGTGAGGACTGTAATCTTTCCACTATCCAAAGCAGGGAGAATGTCATTAAATACTTTCAGAAGAGTAGTTTCCGTACTGTGGCAAGGGCGATATGCAGGATGTACATTGCTAAAACGACTGTTTGAATTAAAATGAGATACAGGTTCAGTTAGAACATCCTTTCCTAAGAATTTTTTATATGAATGGGAGATTAGAAACTGGGCGGTAGTTCTTTAAATCGTTATGGTCCAGAGTTGGTATCTTCAGCAGTGGCTTTACGATGGCAGTTTTGAAAAATGATGGGAATTCCCTTGATGAGGAGAGATATTAATAACATCAGTTAGTGAAGTCAATATTGGGTCTAAGCACTCAAGCAGCAGTTACGTCGGAATTAAATCAAGTTCACAAGACTTTGGTGCACTTTCATCACGATTGTCCGTACTAAATCAATATAAAAAGGTTCAAATGCTTCTAACGGTTGTTGCTGAAATTCTGCATCAGAACTGTATGGTAACTAATCAGTTGAAATTGTGCTGTCAAGCGAATTTCTAATGGTTTGTACTTTGTCATCGAAGAAATTTGTAAATTGGTCTGATAGGTCTAGTGGAGAGAAGGTTCCTTGAAGTGGTGTACAATTACTACTACTTACTACTATTACTGCATTTACTACAACCATATATTACTACTACTTACCACTACTACTACTACAACAACTACTTACTACTACTACTTACTACTTACTTACATGTACAACTAATAGCACCACCATTATTTTGACCTACTACTACTGCTACTTACTACAACTACTAACTACTACTACTTACTACAACTACTAATACTAATACAAATACTACTACAACAACAACTACTACTACAACTACTACTTACTACTACTATGTCAACTACAATTACTACTACTACTACTACAACTAATACTATTTACTACTACTACTACTACTTACCACCACTACTACTACGACTAGTACAACAATTACTGCTAATACTACAAAACCAACAACTACTACTTCTACTTACTATTACTACTATTACTGCTACTTTCTTCGACTACTATTCCTACTACTTACTACTACAGCTTACTAATACTATTAATACTACCTACTACTATTTACTACTACTGTATTTACTACTACAACTAATACTATTTAATACTACTACTTCTTGCCACTACTACTACTACTAAAACTACTACTACTACAACAACTCCTACTATTACTACTTACTACTACTACTTACTGCTACTTACCACTACTACTATTTACTGCTACTACTATTACCATTACTACTGCTTCCTTCTTCTACTACTACTACTTACTACTACTACTACTACTACTATTACTACTACTACTACTAATACAAATACTGCTATTACTACAAATACTACTAAATGAACTATTACTACAACTTTCTGCTACCACTATTACTTACTACTACTACTACATCAACTACTACTACTACTACAGATACTACTACTTACTACTGCTACTAGATACTGCTACTCCTTTCTACTACTACTACTGCTGCTTAGCACTACTACTACTACTAACACAACTACTATTACTAATACTAGTACAACGACAACTACTACTACTACTACTTACTACTAAAACTAAACACTACTTCTTACTACTACTACTACTTACTACTACTACTATTATTAGTACTACTACTTTTTCTACTCCTTACTACCACTACTTACTATGACTACTTACTAATAATATTAATACTAGTACAATTACTACTACAACAACTACTACTACTACTTATTACTATTACTACTTTCTACTGCTTCTAGCACTACTCCTACGTTCTACTACTACTACTGCTACTACTACTACTACTACTTACTACTACTACTTAATACTACTACTACTACTATTACTACTACTACTACAACAACTACTACTACAACTACTACTACCTAATACTTCTACTTACTACGTCTGCTACTTTCTGCTACTACAACTAACCACTACTACTACTAGCACAACTACTACTACTAATACTTACTACTACTACTACTTACTACTACTACAACTACTACTTCATACTGCTACTAACTACCACTACTTTATACTACTACTACAACTACTTATACTACTTACTACTACTACTTCTCACTATTACTACTACTACTAATAGTACTAATTCTACTACTACAACTACTTCGACTACTTACAACTGCTACTTCCTACTAGTTACTACTACTGCTACTACTGTTTCTACTACTACTTTATACTACTACTACTAATACAACTACAACTACTCACTAATATTACTACTTACTACTTCTACTACTCCTGTTACTACTACTTTGTACTACTACCACTACAGCAACTACTATTACTATTACTAATACCTACTGCTACTACGTACTAGTACTACTAGCTACTGCTACGTAGTTCATACTACTACTTCTTCTTACTACTACTATTTATTACTACTTCTATTACAACTACTACTTTCTACTACTACTACTTCTACTACTATTAATTCTACTACTACTGTTATTACTACTACTACTTACCAATATTACTTACTACTATTAATTCTACTACTACTGTTATTACTACTACTACTTACCAATATTACTTACTACTATTAATTCTACTACTACTTTTATTACTGCTACTACTTACTACTATTAATTCTACTACTACTGTTATTACTACTACTACTACAAAAACTACTACTACTGCTTACTACTGCTACGTACTACTACTGCTATTACTACTAAAACTACTCTCTACTTATATTACTACTACTACATCTACTACTACTACTATATACTACTACGACTACTACTTCTTGCTACTACTACTTACTACTACTTACTACTACTATTTACTACTACTTTTACTATTACTATTAATAATACTACTACTATTAATACTACAACTACCACAATTACTAGTGCTACTAAATAAAAAATGTGCGCAAAGTAATGTAATTTTACGTAGCCATGGGTTTGTTAGATAGTTTATTTCATTATGCTCTGAATGTATAATTTTCAGACTGTGTCGCCTTGGGATATTTAGTTTTCTTGAATAATATTAAACTATCACAATACATTAACATGTCTGTTCAAGAAGGTATTATAAACGATGGCTATATTACGAAATGCATTTTCATCTTTGAAAATTAAACATGATGTGTTTTTACTGCGTTTTGTGTCACGCTCTGATGCAAACATTATTGTATTTTTAAGTATCTTTTGCTCTTCCTGAAAATATTTTCCTAATTTAGTAAGAATGTCATACATGTAGTTTTACTTAGTGTATGAGATATTGCAAGTATAAATCGAACTGTGTCTATTAAAGTGCAAACAACATTATACTTTTCAATTGAAATTATTAAAGTGCTTTGAGTTCCGTAAAAGATAATTAGTTATGCAGAAGCCTTTTTCCCACATTTGTGTATGGAACATTTGATGTCTTCAGTATTGCTTCATAATATTCAGCCTACTACCACCACTACAGCTAAACAAAATAATAATAGATACTACCCTCTATTAGACTTGAGTTTCATTATAATTTTGCAGGCTGTCCTTATGGAGACACTGCTAGCAATGGCTGTGCAGGAATGGTAGGGGGAGGTTGTTATGCTGGACACAATGCTGAACTGTGCTGTAAAACATGCCATGGCCTTGAAACGCCTTACCCAGGTAAATTGGTGTTATATCTATACAGAATTAGTTTTATATTAGCGGTTCGTTGTGTACTGATATGGAAACAGAGAACGTAGATCAAACACTCTTGAAGGTTTAGTATGTTGGGATAAAATTTTAAAGCTGACGTCAATATTCCAGAATGTGGGTTAATAGCAGAGTGATATTATATATGTTTTCGCGGCATATACAAATGGGTATATTCACACAATATCAATATTCTTTGAAAGACTGGGTCAATATGATACTAAAATGTAAAGCAACTGATACAGTAGTATATAACACATTAATCAATATGCTCAAAACAGTATCATCCTGATAATGAGGCAGAACGAATCGTAAATTTACACAAAAAAAACTTGGCCCTGATCAACACAATTTCACAGATAACTTTAAACTTTGGAAATGTGAGTGTTCATTGGAAGTCACTTTTCAAGTTCGAGCAATACTGCCTTAATCTTTAGCCTTTAGTCATCAAATGTTAGCCCGGGTTTAAACTAATTTCGAGAATCCAGATTTCCATGGAAAGCATATATCAGTGCAAAAGACGTGCAACTGATTGCATGTCTTACGGCTAGACTAACGGTTAGCAAAGTTCATAATATCAAGTCCAGAAGAAGAACCATTGTATAGTAATCATACCGTTACAAAAAATAAAACATCCACCAAAAAATATATTTCCAGACTGCCGATGGGGAGATAAGGCTGCTGGGTGCGCCACTCTAACGCCAAGGCAATGCTACGCAGGAAATAATGCAGACCTCTGCTGCATAAAGTGCAAAGTTACCTATAAAACGAACATACCAGGTATGTAAAAATTACACGCATGAAGATTTCTAAAAAGTATAGACACTTCACGCACTGAGGTATAAACACAAACGCCATGAAAGTTTCTTATTTAATCAGGAAAACAAACAGCAATTAAACAATACTATATTTATCTCGTGATGAAGTGATCAAAACAATGCCGAGTTAACAGCTGGCTATGAGACGGTATATCTATCTACATATTTACATACTTGACCAGTTAACATGTGCTTATGAGAGTTAAACCACGTACTTCGTGTATGGAACAAAGAGGATTATGAATAATTGCATACGTATTAAATTGTACTTTCTAAAATACAAACGAATCAATTATAAGTTGCTTAAAATTGCATTTGTCTTAAATATACAGATGAAAAAAAGAACGACTCTCTTTATAAACGTGTTATCATATAGTTAATAAATATTGGTCGTAAATTTAAAAGTCATGCAAATTGAAGAAAATTGTTGTGTTATAGTGAACACAATCATAGCTACATATATTCAATTATCGATGGGCATAACAATACACACGTAGACGCTATGTTCATAAACCTTTCGCCTATTCGGTAATACATATATGAAACATCCCGCTCTTAGAATCCTAAACTTTTTAAGTATATCAAACAATACGAAAACAAATACAATGGAAAAAGGGAATCTATATCAGATTGTTTCTAAATTAGAATATTCTGGGAATGAACCTTTGACCCTCCTCCATTCTTTTACATTGTAGATTGGTTTTTTCTATTAAAACTGATAAACTTGTAATTACTCATTCCTACTTTCACATATACATTTGTTGTGCTTAGTGTTAATTTGAGCGTAATTATTTGAATAATTTACTTGAATCGCAAATTATTCTTTGATTTTCGGACAGTTTTTGTGGATTATAGTAAATTTATTCAATTACCTTTTGGATTATATTGTTGTTATACATGATGCCTATTGGCACATTAATACATGAGTACATTCATATTATTGGTACATCAGCACATTCAAAAGCGTATATAATTATGAACACTGTTAGAATTCTTATAGAAGTCTCTATAATTTTCGACTTGTACTATACATGTTATATACATTTGGGATTTAATTTAGAATAAGTAAGTTATTTCATATGTTAACTTTAATATTCTATTGAAATAAGTTTTTTGTTGAATTTTTCTAAATGGATGATTGCTGTTCGCTTTTTCGCTAGTTAGGTTATGACCATATAATCGTAAAAAGTGAGAAAAAAAGAATGTCTATCGTATACAAAATTTTGTGTTCAAATATTTGCCAGTGCTCATGGGGAAGACAACACTGGTGCGCTTCCATATTAAGTTTCACCACTTCATTCTTTTTTAGACAACAGGTTTCACATTGGAAACTGCAAATATTTCTTATTTTCATTTCAAGCCATGTTTCTTTGCGAATAGAAGAGATTCTTTTCATAATATCCATAAAAGTGAGTTATTCTATCAGGGATATAACTTGCATAGGAAACCAAAGTCAACACGAGTACACATTATAGGAGCTGATACATAAATATACGTTTATGAGTGTCTATGACATAACGTTACAAATACACTCAAATATTGCAAAGATAGGAACGACATAGTTGATTTGTTTGTTCATTAATATCAAATCAAGAAATTGCAACCGTATCATTTTTTTTTTGTTGTTGTTTTTTTTTTATGGTTTAACGCCATTTTCAGCACAATATAGGCTATACATGGTGACCAGTAATAATGGTGGATGAAGAACCCGGAAAAACTCAGGAAAGAACCACCGACCCACGAGAAGCTACTGGCAAGCTTTCTCACATAACTAACTTAGCCGAATCTTATACCCGAACCCACGCAGACAGAGGTAAGATGGCAGTGATCCGTAACGGACAGCGCTTTTAACCACTCGGCCACTCGAGGCCCCTACAAAGGTATCATGCAGCAAATGCTGATAATAAAGGAATTAAAACCTTTATAGGTAATGATGGATAGAAGTTGAAATTATATCGTTTCGTTTTTGTTTTTTTTTGTATGCAAAGCAATGCATGTACTAATATATATTTTTTTCGTCTTAAATACTACCGGTCCTTTGCATTATTACACTTCTGACAAATGTATTATTATTATTATTATTATTATTATTATTATTATTATTATAGGCTGTGAATACGGAGATCGGAACGACTCTTGCGACCGTGCACAGTGTGCGAGCTATGATCAACACTCACGAGAGTATGTTTGCTGTAAAACATGCCACGATTATGTCGCTGCAATTGTTGGGTAGATGAAAAGCAAATAAAATATTTTGAGAGGTCCTTCTAATATGTTTTTCGTTATAAATATTAGGAATAATAACGGCTAATAAGGAGTAGATTAGTGATACTGTATTCATGAAAACACGCATGCCGAGTACAATCAAAAATATTGTATCGATAAAATGAATTATCGTTCTGATCTGCGTTTTCCATTGATTAAGATTATTGCTCTTGTTACTGTAGAGGTATGGATGATAATGTATGCGTGGCAATCATATATGGCGGCAAAACGTGCCTCCGTGTACACAAGAGAGATGCCAATCATCTTCAAGTAGGACCTGCTATTACGTTTCGATATGATCATGCAATGGAAGCAGATAGAACTTTCTGTCATCAAGTGAAAAATGGACACAAGGTATATTTAGTAGTGACAACACGTTTATATCTATACAAAAGCTAGAATACAATTAAGTACTGAGTAACTATAAAATGCACAAGTTAAGACTTTCTCCTTTTTTATTCATTGGTCAGACGCAATTGTAAATTAAAATTGATGGCTCTGTACTTATTAAATCTTCAACAAGCAATATTTAATAAAAGCAGTCATATGATGACTAATTAATTCGATAAAGATATCTCCAGTATATGATCAGAAACAAAATACCAATACAAGAGAGTGCTACGAAGGGACTCTTGCATTTTTTCTTACACAATACGACCAATGAAGAATAATTTTCAAGCTAAGCTAGAAAACTACTGTGCCAAAAGGGTATGTAAGTTTCGATGAACAATGAATCAAAACGTATAAATAATCATGACCGATGTTGTGAAAAGATTATAAGAGAAGAATTAATTTGTTCATTATTTCATTTTATTCGATTTGTATTGTTTCATGTAAAATGCCTATTATGAACATCAAAAGTCTAAACGTGTAACGCATTAAACCTGAGCATTATATGAAAAGAACTAAATGCAATTACGATCTAAAATAAGAAAAAGACTATAAACCTTAAACCCCATCAATGTTATATATGTTTAATACCTGCTGGTTAGTATGTCAGCATAACGAACCACCAAGGAAATCAGTGAATACTTATTCATTTAATTCTCTGTCATCCTTGGTATATGTTATATGACAAAGCATTTCATGTATAGTTTCTACAGTGTGTGTGAGAGTGTGTGGTTTGGATTGTTAACGTAGCTTTTACAATTTTTTCAATCATATCGCTACTATGTCGTCAGTATGGCAGTTATTGTGATGTTTAGCAATGGGGCATCATAACATAAACATCTCACCCAGTTATATTATTCTGACATCAGGCCGATCAGTTCTAGCGCTAACCTCTAATTGATGAGCGCCTAGCGACTGCATCCGAGGCGGATGCGTTAGGCACCAGGACAACGGAACGGTAGTTTGTACGATATACATATATAAGTTAAATCTGTTACTATCTTTCTTTCAAAACATGACTTTTTCCAGACCCCTTATTAATAACTATATAAAAAAATATCATTTTATGAAATATATTTCAAATGACCCAGGATTTTCCAAAGTTTGGCTCTTGTTCGTCTTAGCTGTTTCATTTGCCACTATATGACCTTGTGATAACATATCCGACTCAACGTTATCGAAAGGACTCCAATTAAAATTCACTTATTCCTCCATATAAAAGAGCTCAAGTATCACAACCTGCCATGTTATTACGAACTTAGCCCATAAGTCAATAGCAATAGTTGTGTGTCACGCCAACAACTATATAGTGTACACCGGAATTATCTACAAAAGTTTGTACAATTACAGAATTTGTAATGGGTTTGATTCATGATGAGGATTATAATTCATTATTCATTTATTGATATTTCGACGAACTAAGCATATAAATTTAATCTCGCGCAACCAATGGGAAGTCACATAATTACTCTCGAAATATCGATATCCCATCAGTCGCTGAGACACTACGCCATTAGGTGCCATTTTACGTCTTATTTTTAAGATTATTATCATTAATTATCAGCCAAATTTATACATCTAATTATAAGTCCTACGTAATACTATACTCAAGTCACGTAGACCAGACTGAACTAAACATAGTCTGTACACATTACAGTCATGAAAAAGAATTGTAAAAATTAGATGAAATGATGTACCAGGATTTAAACAAATATAGATATACATGACAAAGTTACAAAATAAGAGGTGATCAGTTGTGCAAAATTGATCGCTTATGTAATTTCAGTTGTTAGATTTGTCTTATAAACATATTTCGAAAACAAAATTCGCTTTCATTTGCTTTGAGCACTGATAGAAAAAGCAACTATAACACCTTATAGATTGTTAAACATTTTATAATATCTTTCGTATCCAAAATAATTATTATTCCCAAAAACACATACATAAATAAAAAAGAACTCTTTCGTTTCGCAATGAGTAGCGTTTTGTTAACCTATGGCATATAATTTTATACTGCATCAATCTGAGTCGTTCAATGGACAAACCTCTTGTATAAACTCAATACAATCGTAAAACGTTTGGGTGGGATAGATAAATCTGCCCATATGCATAGAACTATCAATGCCTCCATTTGTGAACAGAAAGCATAAAAATATATAAGCGTAGTATAAGAATTAGAAGTTCATTGAATCCAACTTAAAAGATGAATATATATACATAATTTCTGGTGACTCGTGATCTGCTGGAAGGTTAAAGAGAACGGACGATAAAAGTGTACTTAAAAGGCAGCAACGTTGACATTATTTGTATAATATACACTATCTTCAGATATTTGAAAAAATTAATGAGAAACGTGCTCTCAACATTTCATTTTGTTCCTTCCCATCGGAGAAGGCAAAACAAATCTAATCTTATTCTCTTTAAACAATACATTTAGGAACCTAGGCCATAGCAATTTGTTGTAAATAGTGGCTTTCTGTCTTTATATGAGTTAGGGCCTGAATAACACCAAAATGCTATATTTCTATTGAACGTACATGAAATATATACATACATGTAAATCTGAAGCCTAACAGTCTTCGTATGAAGGAACACAAATAGGGGTTAATTACAGTTTCAGATTGTTACTATATAAAAAGTTATGCAAGAAACCACCAAAACACCTATTTTCGTTGATGGGTACTGATGTTAAGACAGACAGACTTGGGTGATAATGGATAGTAGTGAATTATACCCAGTGGCCCAGAAGATTGTCCAAAACAAAATTATCTGTACGAAGAAATTCATATGTGAAAAGGTACTACATATTTTCCACATGTCATCCTTTAATATCTATTTGTACTATGCAAGGTCTAACCGTTCAAATGGCATATCGCCTGTTAAAATCAGAGGAACATTAAGCCAAATAATGCCTATCAATCTCCATTACATCTAAATATAACTATAATTTTCGCTGTGGAGACAAAACTTGTTGAATGAGGTGTACTGGTTCACCATGTATGGTCGTATTATGCTGTGCAAAATTTGCTCCAACTGCACATGTGTTTTAAGCTATTGTTACATATTGGTTCCAATTCAACAAACATTATATATATGAACCAGATTTATGGTCGTATAATGCTATGAAAAATGGGATCAGATATTTTATTTTTCTCAGCCAGCTTTAATTTGTTTTTCTTTTACATGCATTGCAATGTTTGCAACATACCATAACTCGATTCGTACTTAACTTTAAAGACAGAGGTTTTCAGTAAAATTAAGAAGCAATTGTTGTACTTGATGCTGTATCAAAATCAACTAAACCACCCAATAAAACTGTACACGAGTATACGAGTAAAAGCTTTTAAATGAGATCTTAAAGTATAATGGTAGATATTTGGGGAAGGTCTATCTTTAGACAAAAAAAAAACACTGAAGGGATGTCACTCGATAATGCGACAAATCGTGACGAAATATCCGTATTCTTAAATCCTGTAGATGTAGATACAAACCAAGTTGATATATTTCAAGACAAATAGGGGAAATTAAGAACGAGTAATGTTTCATTGAACGATATTATTGTTAGACTTAATGGTTTTTACCGAAAACTCCATAGTGGTGTTTGATTCCACTGGTAGGATTAAACCGGGAGTTCATTTTCAACTGTATTAGATAATATCACCGCGCGAGTAAAACAGTCTTGTGATAACAATGTCAGGCGAGCTCAACATGAACTCGCATAAAATAACGACACTACATCTGACACCAATGCGGTAACAAAAAACTATGTAGATGTCGTTGACAAAAAACTATCAACGCTGCGTGCGGATATGATGTTCATGTGGCGCGTTTAGAATTCTCCGTAAAAAGCTTAGAAACATTGATGACATCATGGATAATTTATGGAGAAAACCACCAAATATCACCATGAAACTTTATGATATTAAAACAACTATTGACACAATTAAACAAACACAGGATAATATCGTTAGTGATTTTCCTGCTATCACTGCGCGGCTTGATAGGATTAAAATACCGCATAAATAAAATATCAATACCGTGTACTCGATACTATGGGGATCTTTCACATGGACATATCAAAATAATACCATTCAACTTAATGCATATGTCGGGGCTATCTATAGATTAACCCTGATTTCAGCATTACAGTTTAACGTATGATAAAGTATATCTACTGGTGTTAATAATACATGTGCAATAATAGAAAATGGATCCACTGAAACATTTACAATAGCCCTTAATATTGGTAATTTTGCATCAGCGTCAATCACATGATATGTATAATTTGCAATTGATTTAAGTAAGTAGTATAATAAACGCCCAACAGTACATATATACGATCAGGTGCAACAATTACAAACTAAACTGAAAGTCTCATTGACGTGTATACAAAAGAAAATAAACGAATTGTAGGCGTATTTCCAAAGTTGATATAATCATGTATTCGGATTCAACTGTTATTGTTGGAACGGTTATATTTCTATCAGCGATAACAATGATAGCACCTGCAGTTGTCACAATTTGTGTTTCAGCGGCAACAACAATTACCGGTGGTGCTAATATAATTACCAAAATAATATCCACATGCAGTCAGAATAAACTCAAGGAGTATATAATTAAATTACATACCGCGACCACTGATTATTCCCAATTATCATCATTGCTGTCAAAGATCCTTAACGACGAAATAATTTATAATGACTAGTTCACAGCGATGATTAAGATTTACGAATCCGCGATGACAAACCAGAATTTGAAAAGAGAATGAAAATTATGTTAATAATGTCACTGAAACTACTGCAAAAGATAGCCGAAAATACAACCCCGGCAAGAAAAACCATGATCTCAATAGCCTCACCCAGTTGTGAATTTATTATCAATTTCCCAACTGCAATTCCAGTAAAAAAAATGGACAGTTGGCCAAATATCCGGTCAGAACCATTCGCGGGTCAACAGCCGAATAATACCATGGTATTTGCAAATAAAAATAAGCCAAATGGAACCCCTGATTGACATCCTGGATATTTTCCTAACGAGAGTTATGAAATTGAGGATATCAATAATGAAGTTCAACGTTTGGTTAAATTCACAACAGGAAAAAAATAAAAGATAGCTGTAACGGTTCACGAACTATCCCTGTCAACCGCGACAGAGATAAATTCTCCTAATTATGTCGTGAATATGTATCAATCACAGATTACAGCAGTGCTAGGATGGCCTGTAATTCCGCCAGATGCACCAGAATCTCTACCAGAACCAAAAGAAGTTTGATTATACAACAAATGCAGTCATATCACGAAATTACTCCTCCATACAAAAACCGCTTACTCGACTTAAAAAGCTCAACGTCGGGTACTGATTTTAGTTTCGACGAGCCCCCCCCCCCCCTATACCCCCCCCCCCTGGAATAGGGATAATGATTACAAATGGTGGAGATTTATTTATGAGCAAATTGGAGAGGACGCTGGATCTAAATCCATTCACTTATTTCAACATCTTGAAATCTTTAGAATGATCAATCAAGAACACAAAATACAACTACAACATGGTTTTCAGGAGTCTAATCAGGGTGAAATCATTACACGAATTGAAATATTAAATCAAATTGTATTCGACATGGAATATATCAACCATCGAGTAATTCAAGCAACAATTGATCATACTGACTTCACAAATCGGCATAAACAATTTTAAAAAAAAATGAATATAAAATAACAGAAGCTGGTCTTTCAAATTTCAAGTTTCACGGATGTAAGGCAGACGTACTAAAACAATCAAGCCATGATATCATCGATACATTCTTTTCTCAAATACACGCGGAGTGGAGAAAAACACTACCATCGGCAACAATCCGTAGATACAGAAATGACCCATACGGCGGTGGTAGACATATATCATCCGGTAATGTGAATGTAACTTCAGTGATCGCAGTAAACCTTTGTGTGATGCAGTTGATTAAAGTTATCAAACAAACACAGAAACATCAAATCAGGCACAACAGGGGTATATTCTGTATACTTTCACTCCTCAAGTAAAGCCTGGAAGTTAGATCATACAAGTACCAGTTAAATCAGAATATCTCCGATGCCATAATTCACTACTAACTAGAATGATTTTCAAACGTACAGACCAAAAAGCTAATTTAATTGATTTATCTCAAGAAAATTACAAATAAGTCTGTATATAAGATTTTAAACGCAAGGATATTTCTGATTCAGAATAATACTAATTTTGAAAAATTTCCTCACAAAATGTAAATACCTAATCAGAATTAGCAGCGCGAAAAAATTTCATTACTTTTAGTAATAAATAACCTATCAGAATTAGCAAATCGGTCGGTGTGGTTGGTTTTGTAACGTAAATACCCCATCAGAATTAGCAAACAATTAGATCACATGGGTTCATTGACCAATCATTTGACGGGCTAATCAAACACCTAAATAACATACTAATTCTAAAATTTATAACAACCTTAAGAAGTAAATTGTAGCCCAACAATGAGGTCACATGCTTTCATTGACCAATCATTTGAAGGGCTACACACTTAAAACAACCAAATAGAATTAGATGAAGCATCAGGGATAACAAAAGATATATAAATACACATTGAAGCATTTAAGAAAATAACATCAGATACAAAAACAAAAGGGTGGACTATGGGTACCATCATCTAGGAATTAACACTCCTCTTCATCTATTTCTAACTTTTTTCCATATACATAAAACACCAAGACCATCAGACCCAGCGGTACAATACTGCATCCTAATAGCAATTAGTCAACATTCTCCTAAAAACTAAATCAGAAATAGAAAGTGGTATCGAACCTCGAACCGTCAGGAATTCGGGACTTGTACATCCTCATTAAGAGGCTGTCACATGGGATTGTCTACACTCTTGCAACAAAAGCACAGAGTATTTCCAAATTGATAGGGTAATTTTAGATCTAGATACCCCGAAGAGAGGAGGACGCCGGTGCTGACAATCAAGATGAAGGGAGGCCCAAGGAGCAAGAAAGGACAGGAGGACACCGAAGCAAAAAAACCAGATGGAGGAAGACTGGTTACCATTACGTAACTCTCCATCAAAAAGCCTTTCTAAGGGCTACTGTCATTTAGCCATTACAGAACTCTCATTTGGTACGAAAGCTCTATTTGACAAGCTCATATGAGAAACCTAACTTGATCAATTTCGAACACCGTCAATCAAAATTCACAATCCATATAACCTAACAGTGACCAACCTATATATGTCGCACAGACATTCTAGAATTAAAATTGTTAGGGACTTACAATACGTACACTGGGTACTAGAATCATTGTTATGTTAGAAGTTAGAAAAAATCTTCAACTACACAAAATTTGATTTAATTACTCAGATGGCTTACACATTATTGATATATTTTCCATTCAATAGTAAAACTGGACCTTATTTGAAATAAGTATGGCTTGGGCGTTTGAAGGCTGTCTACACACATGGGCTGGCTTATCAGATCTTTTCCTCCTTTCTCGCTATCAAATCCCCTCAAAATGACAAGACGTGAAAACATTTTCACCAGTCATTATTTGGTGTCATTATACCTCTAGTACAATCCTTCCGATTGGTTGATAGGGTTGAGTGCGTGTTTGATCCATTCCCACTCACCCAGGTCCTACATTCATGTCGATAGTCCCTCAATAAGGGGGCGACATGACGACCAAATTAAATAGCACAATATGTGTGCATAAACGCCCGTGGGGATGTGGCACCATTCCTTACCCCACGGGAAAAAATTAAATAACTTTCTTTTGAAAGATAAAAGAGTGAATAATGACCCTTCCAGGCCTGTTCACTTTAATTTAACATTCATGAATTCGAGTACTATGTTTGAAAGACATTATAAAAACTGTATTTCATGACTTAGAGCATGTCGAATATTATTTTAGCTTGGATGAGCTAAGTTTTTTGTTACTATTTAGTTTGCTTTTTTTAAAAATAATCTATGACTCATTTAATGGTTAGGTAATTATGCTATTTCCTTTTCTTCAGCTGATAGGACTAAATGTCTTCCTTTAATGTGGAAGTTACAATATTTACTTATTAGGAAATTTTACTTTAACCATTATTGCTAACGAATTACCTTGATTATATGCGGTAGGCATGATTCTGGAGATGTGCATACATACATACATACATGCATGCATGCATACATACATACATACATACATACATACATACATACATACATACATACATACATACATACATACATACTGTAAAGATATTCATACATGCCTCCCAATTTAGTCTGACTTGTTTTAAGTCAGTGCATAATGTGTGTATCGCTTAAGTTAGCTGACATTAATATTTTCTATAATCCTCTGGTCTGCTTACTTCATCCATTAATTGTTATATAGTACAATCTACATGTTTTGAAGCGAACATTGGGAGTATCAATGCAGTTGGATGCATCCTTGATCATTTGATTAATAACTTTTTCTAGTTAACAGTTTAAGATATGTGATAAAAAACTGATTTCAATTTTGGGGCAACACAAAATCACAATGAAGTAATGTGCATATACAATATATCGAGTTGATAACTCGTTTACATGACAGTTAATCACACGACAGTTAATCACGCGACATTTAAACAACGACAGTTAATCACAGCGACACATAATCACGCGACACATAATCGCAGTGACAGATAATCACAGCGACAGATAATCACAGCATTATATTGTATTTTAAACATATTTTTAAACATTTTATTTCTATTTATTGGTACAAATACGAGTGTTGGCTTCTCTAGTGATGTTTTAAACAGGAGGCAAGTTCTACTTGGATTCGATAGACACCTTCTCTGTGGAAATTCTTAGATGGCATCTCTAAAGATATGCAGAATCAGATAGCGACCTTTCTACAAGGTTTAACTGGAGTTCAGCAGATTCAAAGGAAGAAGTACAGGGAATTGAAGGAACGTGTGGCTCGTGCAGTTGGACTATATTTGGCTGCCGACGTGCTGCAGTATTAGCGCGCCATGGCTCATCTGTCTCATCAGTAAATTGCTGTAAATTAAAATATAATTTTTTATTGAATTTTTTGCAGTAAATTAAAAAATAATTTTTTTATTGAATTTCTTTTTTAATGAATTACAATGATTTTACAACCAAAAAAGGATATTATAAAAAAGTCACTTATATATTGTGATTATCTGTCACTGTGATTATGTGTCGCGTGATTATGTGTCGCTGTGATTATGTGTCGCTGTGATTAACTGTCGTTGTTTAAATGTCGCGTGATTAACTGTCGCGTGATTAACTGTCCGCACACCGATAATTCAACTTAATAATTCAACTTAATTTAATATGTTCAATATTATCATTGTGAACAGTGACTAAATATACACATACGATACTAACTCATGCCTATTTGAATATTGCAACAAAATCTGTTTGCGGGTTTGTTGGTTGAAGGTTGTGCGAGTTTTGTTAGAAGTGTGAGTTTTGTGGACTGATGATTGTGGATTTTGTTCAGAAGTATATAAGGCTTTGTGGGCTGCTTGTGGGATTCAGTCAGCCTGCAGCAATCAAAGTAACTACATGACTGTTATTGAGGGTTTTATTTTTTAATTTCTTTTTGTTTAGTATAATATGGAGTTCTGTAACGTTTTGCAACATTTTGGACATTGTACATTTTTGTTTACAGTTTATTTAAGCACAAAGCGTTATTTAGTTTAGGATCTTTGTGTTTGATTCAAATTAAATATATTTTCAAAATTTAATACATTCTAATAATTTCTAATTTAGTTTCAAGAAAACTATATTTTGCTGTATAACTTTTTATTGGAAACTCAGTTATACGGTCAAGCGAATATTGTCATCACAGACCAATACTTTTATATATTTTTTTTTCTTATTTTTATTTGATTAGTTTTATGAAGCGAAAAACATATTGTAGATTTCTTCACATTTTGGATTCCTTTCTTTAATGTTAGGTTCAAAAATGATCTTATGGAAATAGAATGTCTAAGTCATTGTGAGTGCTTTCCTCAATGACCTGACATTCTAAATTCAATTCAACAATACTTGATTAATCTAGCGGACTATACGGAAATACTGTATTTAAGTTTATATTTACAATTTCCTACATGTCTCAGTCATTGAAAGTGTTTTTCTCACCGGCTTGACCGCCAATTTATTTCCACCTATATCAATTCACTTCAAATAATATTCTGCTAGATGAAGGGTCAAGTCAAGCAGATGCTTTACATTTCACATATTACATTCAAGTAATATTTTCTCTTCTGGAGTAAACTTTATTACAACTATATTCAAATATGGTAAATCTTATTAAATTATACTTTCTCTAAAGGACTAACACAATAATGAACAACTACTATGAATCAAATTTAAGTGTTCCAAAAGCGAAGGAAAGCAAAACAAAGAGCCTGTTTACATGAAGGAGACACTTTTGTCACCATATTTCATTTCTTAATTACTTCAAAAACAACGATGAGTCTCTGGTGTGACAAGATCAACATTAACAGCTGTTACTAGCAGTTACATTGTGGCAGAAGTCAGGTCGCCTGAGATGACAAAACATCGAAGGTATTTGGCAGGAATAGAATTATAAAACAAACCTGAATGAGATCTGATGTAAATGGTTATCAAACGAAATGACAGCAACTATTTTGTGAATGGGATCCGAATTAATGTATAATTGTAGAATCATGTTTATAGAAAATCCCGTCGTAGATTAGCAATACTAGAAGTGGTATAAACGCTATGACTTCTTATATCTAGCAGGAAAAGTAAACAGGTGGCTATTAAATGATATAGGTATTATTTAGTAGATTCCTGAATAAATTCATTAAACGAATTGCCGTTTAACACTGAAATGGGCAGTCAGACAGGCTTTGACATTAACAAATTGGACAATTGGATGAAACAAACCCCTATGCAACTGAGAGAATAATGTTTTAGAAACAAAATTTGTAACGATCAATATTTTCTGTGATAGGATGAAATGTCTATTAGTATTTAATACTGATGTTCGTGGGATATCATCTATTCATAAACTGAGAAGTTTCTTGCATTAAGATCTCTCAGAACAGCATGCTTTAGATCAATCAGTGACAGATAAATTCATGCTTTAGATCAATCAGTGGCAGATCAATTCATGCTTTAGATCAATCAGTGGCAGATGAATTCGGCACTTTCCAAGGTGATAATATGACCAAGTACGATAATAATGATGCATTTTGATTATCAGTAACTTCTGCAATGACAGCTGATTCACGTAGTTGCTATCTGGATGCAGATGACTTGTGTGCTTTTCTGTGTGTGTCTGTGTGTTTTGCTTTTTAACACAGTTTAACTAATTTTTCAGTCATATCACTATGATGTCTGCATTGGGATAGCATATAGTGATGTCTAACACTGTGGCATGATGCTGCATACACGTAGCATAATGTCCTATCCAGTTACATTATTCTGACTCCAGGTCAACTAGTTCAAACACTAACATCGTATTAATGCTGAGCACCAAACAAAGCTTTGGTGTGATTTGCCAGGAGTAGGATTCAAACCCGGGATCTCCCGTATCGGATCGGAAGTGGATGCTCTAACCACTAGTCGACAAAAGCAATAAAGATGAAAAACCTGCCATTGTTTTTTTGTTTGTCTGATTAGAATTTTAACGTAGCTTTAACAATTTTTTCTTCATATCGCTATGATGTCTGCAGTGAGGCAGTTTATAGTGATGTCTAGCACTGGGGCATCATGCCACAGACATGTAGCATGATGTACCACCCAGTCACATTATCCTGACACCAGGCCGACCAATCATAAAACTAACCTCTTAATGCTGAGCGCCAAGCGAGGCGGCTGTTAGTACCATTTTTGTAAGTCTTTGGTATGACTCGGTCGGGGATCAAACCTACGACCTCCAGCTTCCGCAATGGACGCTCTAACCACTTGGCCACTGGAGCGGTGTACCTGCCATTGATTATCAAGGATCAGGGTACAATATCCACTCATTTATAAATCTGGTCAGTCTGCAGCTAAGAACGTGATGTGCCATAGCATAATGCACCTGCTGATCAGAGACTATTCTGTTTGTTCTACTAATTACTGCAACTGCACAGATCAAAATCTGATAATGCTTTATGTTACAGTTGATCTGGGTTTGCACAGTTAACATTTGGACTCATAAGTGAAAATATATGGTACATATTATCAGTTAATATTTGGACTCATAAGTGAAAATATATGGTACATCTTATCAGTTAACATTTGGACTCATAAGTGAAAATATATGGTATATATTATCTTAAGTGTAAAGTACCACAAATTTCTAAACTTTAAATCCATATATTTTGAGGCTTCTGTCTTGTTTACTTTTGTAACTAATTGTAATACCTCTCATACCCGAATTCAGCTGTAGCATTTATATTATTTTACATGACTCTACAACAACCTACTTCAGGGTCCCCGAGTGGTCTAAGGCGCCACGGTTAAGGATCACTGCCATCTAACCTCTGTATGCGTGGGTTTGAGTCTCGGATTAGGCGAATGTGGGTATGTGAGAAAGATTGCGGTAGCTTCTCATGGTTCGGTTGTTCTTTCAGGAGTTTTCCCGGGCTCTTTATCCACCAATAATACTGGCCGCCATGTATAGCCCATATTGTGCTGAAAAATGGCTTTAAAACGTATAACAACAACAGCAAAATTCTACTTCTGATTCAAGTTTATCATCATTTGACCTGGATGATGATGCCGAAGATAAAAATAATGAGTTTTCAAAATCTAGGTATGTGAAGATCTGTTAAGGTTCTTTTTTTCTCAGTATTTGTTCACCTATTAGCATACACACATTAAACCATACATTTGTTTTTTCCAGTTTGTTGTTGTCACTTCTAGCATGTATTTAAAGCCTAAAATATGAGGAACGTGGACACAACATAATGCTTATAATACATGTATCAACTTAGCTATTCATTTTACCATCAAATATGTGACTTGGACTCGTGTCGTGTACCAATCAATGTGAGTGTTTGTCACGAGTGAGTGAGAGAGAGTGAGTGATCGATGGCGGTGCATGATTTCCGTGCTTCACGAGGATTAACATCCATTCCCCACAAAACTAACACAAAGCCTCTGACATTCTACTTTAGTTCGTGAACCGTTCAACACCTCGTATGTTCGAGTTGTGAAATGAAGAACACATGTCTTTTATGCAAGCTCAAGATCAGGAATTAAATATAATTTGTAAAAACTTTTACCCTTCGAATATGGTAAGATATCATTTGCATTTTTATTGGATACAGTTATAAATGTACGTGTATGGCGCGTGTACTGTGCATTTTATTTGTGTTGATTATATTCGGTATTATATTTCTAGACATACGCTTTGTATAGTTTTATATTTTTTTCGTACCATCTTCATCTCGCAATTAATCGCACAATCGCCAAGCGAATGTTATCATTTCAACCCTAAACGAGATAGCTCATATACAAAGTTAAGATGTCGGCTAGTGTTGTAGCCATATTTGGAAGGCTAGAAGACAGTATGATACTACTACTACTACTACTACTACTACTACTAATAATAATAATAATAAGGATAACATTAATACAAATATTAATATTGTGGACTTATTACTTTAAACCCAATAGTTTAAGCTTTAGATTATTAGATAACACACACACACACACACACACATAACAAAAACAATTGATTGATTAAATATTAGGTCTTTTAAGTATGTGCTTGAAATCGAAATAGGCAAGTTTTTAGAGCACCTTTGAATTAGAACACAATGTCATAGTGTTTATGATCTATGGGCACTTCATTGCACGTAGCTGGGCCTTGGTACACAAAAGTATGCTGTTAACCTCTTCATTTTAGCAGAGATAACAATGTGAACATAGTGTCGGAAATGTCCACTAGTGGCTGAGCGATCTAAAGTGATCACCGTTACAGATCACTGCCATCCCTCCCATCAGCGTGGGTTCAAGTCTCGGGCTCGGCCAATGTGGGGATCTGACAAAGCTTGCCAGTAGGTTCCTGTGGGTCGATGGTTATAGCCAGAGTTTTCGTAGGTTCTTCCTCCTCTTATGTATTCTGGCCGTCATGTATAGCCTGATAAATTCATTAAACCTTATTAATCGAGAAGTGTCTGAAAGGAGTGGAACTTTTCTAGATGTGGAGTGCACATGGGTTAGGTCCGATAAGTATATTTTGGATTTGAGCTAGTAAATGAAATGTAGAAAAGTGAACCGATTTTGTTTTCGATTATGGATTAAATTGGTATCTAGTGAAGGCTGCATAACAAGTGGAAGGTGTGCTCAGTCTTTTTGTATTCTAAGGATGATCCAATCAGCCATGTTTTGAACCTTTCTGGTTTCCGAAGTAGTTCTTTTAAAAATAATTAAATGAATTGCACTAGTCCAGTCTTGAAAGTACTAAGGAAATCAAAAGCGATTAGTGTTATCAGCTGAGAGAAAACTGAATAGAGCCGTGCATATGTTCATGATATGTTGGTGTAATTAGAGCATAATGTCACTAGTGACATCTAGGTTTTATACTGTGTGAATTTAATGTTATTTCTAATTATTGTTTATGGTGATGTAATTGA